>JALYBT010000003.1:600000-811613 GCA_023510015.1 Pestalotiopsis sp. LF_19_12
CTCAACGTCAAGGGGGAGCTGGAGGGCGTCAGGGTCGAGGGGCTGAAGGAGTACGACGGATGGTTGTAATCGTGTGCGCTTTTCCTACGGGCTGCTCTATATACCAATAAAAACCGGCTTCAAGGCCGAATCCATGCCGTTTCAAATATGTTCACTCTCTGTTACTTCTGTCAAAACAGAGAGATCGACACTGCCATTCACAAAGGCACATTGATGTCGATTGAAGATATTCGAGATCTAAGATCGATTTCAACGGAGCCTGCAGGTGGTTCATGTTCTTCTCGTTTTAATTCGTTCTAGCCGTGAATGTGATCCTCTACACGTGGTTGAAACCAATAGAGCCAAATACCACTCGGCGGACCTGACCTGACCAGTCCAATCCCTGCCATTTCACGTCTATTCTGTAAAGTCTTGATATGCAATCATCTTCCGATCCTACTGTACCCATCATCCATATTGATCTGGGGAACAAACATATCTCCTCCTACGAAGTCGCAAAGTGCAGCGGACCCGCCCAGATCCTCAACTCCTTGCCCTTCCACATCAGCAAGAGGACGAGCAGATACGCCCCGGCGCAGATGGCGGCCTGCACGCCGAAGCTGACCTTGGTGCCCTGGGCGTCGGCCCAGGTGACCTGAAAGTAACTAATAATGAACCCGCCGAGGGTGCGCGAGTTGTTGAGCCACGCCGAGACCTCGCCCGAGGCCTCGGGGTAGCTGTCGAGGTTGTACGACGAGATGGCGACCGTGGTGATCATGATGCCGAAGACGTACAGGCCCCAGGCGACCGAGGCGACCATGTAGTGCCACTGGTTCTCGAGGGCCTGGCCGAGGACGACGAGCCCGACGACCAGGAACGGCAGCGCGATGCCGATGGCGCGCAGCCGCGCCTCGGGCTCAAAGTGGCCCCGGTGCGACCGGATGTACTGGTTGGCCAGGACGTCGTGCAGGAAGTGGCCGGCCACCTCGCCCAGGACGACGGCGACCACGGGCGTGAAGTAGAAGAAGCCGATCGCCTTGAGCCCGAAGCCGTATACCGGGCTGAGGAAGATGGACAGCGTCGTGTTGATGCCGACGACCCAGGCAAAGGTCTGTCGTGGCCCAGAAGTCAGTTTCACGTGTACTCTTTGCTTTTGGTGTTACAAATCGTTGATTTGTGGAGGGCAATTGCTCACCATCAGATAGTAAAAGTTGGATATGATGACAGTCGGCTTCAGAATCACGCGGACGATGCGCATGCACGCCTGGCCGAAGCTGTTGCGCAGGTGCCGCGACCGGAACTGCGCGATGCCGAGCAGGCGCGCCGGTCGGCTGCACCTGGGGGGCTGTTCGGCCTGCGGGATCCTCCGGTCGTAGAACGTCTCCTCCAGCAGCAGCGCGGTCAGGATCAGGCAGACGCCCGTCTCGGCCGTGTAGACCCAGAAGGGCGTCGGCCACGGCTTGGTCACGATCATGAAGGCGGCCAGGAGGGGTCCGACGTAAGGGCTGATGACGAAGAATGATCTAAAGTGAAATCGTCAGCTCCCGTGGGTCATATGACATGCTCGGGAGAAAATAAAGCTTACGCCCAGATGTTGATCTTCCGGGCCCTCTCGTGGAAGAAGAACATGTCCTGGATGAACATCATGCCGGCGGCCTGCGCACAAGTGGAAAAGAAGCCGTTCAGGATGCGGGCGCCCATGAACGAGTCAAAGGTCGTGGCGGCAGCACACCAGATGGCCGTGGCCAGGGCGACGATGAGGAAGTAGAACATGACGGGGAGACGTCCAAAGTAGGCGCTCAACATGACAGCTGTTCGGAGTGGTTAGTCGAATGGCACGTCCAACACTCATATAACCATGTTTCCTTACTGGCTATTCCTCCGGCGCCAAGCATAAAGACGTTACCGGCCTGGGATTTGTTGACCGCGTCCTCGGTCATGTTCCATTGACTATTAGCGAGTTTCTCGTCAGCGTCTGAGATTATAGGATGCAGTTCTCTCGGAGTACACACGCTGCTTGAGGCAGAAGAGTCACGGCACCGGTGGCCGAGCCATAGTCTGGCAGCAGCGCGGTGGCTGCTACAATAAACAGACAAATGTTCTTCTTGCGAGAAGACCAGTTCAGTGGATCGTTGGGATCATCGGAAGGCTGAGGAATCAGTCTGGTGTGGCCGTCCTTGGCCAGTTTGACCGCACCATGCCCGCCATCCTCGACGTTGATATCGTAACCTTCAGCATCTTTGAATTCGTGAAGCTCGCGCGCTCTGCTCGTCTCCGTCGGGTAGATTGGGTTCAGCGATGGGACCCCCTTCTCGGCTTTGCTCAGATCATTGTCGTCAGACATTGTGATCTCGTCTGGCCAGAGAAGATGGGTATCGTATAGTTGCCAGTGGCGATATCTGGCTTGCAACTTGGGGTTTATCGCAGGGGCGCTCAGCTCAACGCAGCTCAATTTTCACATAAACAATCCCGATAGACAAACGAGCAGAGATTGTTTGTCATTTTGGTATCAGACCCGGTCGCCAAAATGACGCGACCATGCCTCAATATGTAGTGAGGGTGCAATGCAACGTCGAATCTCTGGGCAGGGGTATCTCCCACGTCTCCCACAACCGTGTTCACTTACCGGGCACCTTCTTGCCCGCGGCTAATCAAATGCCATAGGGTATGATATGGTTTCAACGACGTTATACCACGATGGGACCCCTTGGCCAGACCGAGAGCTAGACAGGGTTCCCCATTTCCCCAAACGCCCCCAAAATCTGGAGAAAACCAATCAAGCATTCGGCAATCGCTGACTACTTTAGTAGCACGGTTGGTCAGCTTTCGCGTCCGCGGGGCTGGAACTCGCTTGCGATCCTTTCAGCTGACAGCCACTGAGGAGGTGCCCAGGTAATTAGGCAGGTCTTGATTACGACGTAGGAATCGTTGAGACCTGGGGGACATCTGCCGAACTTGGCCAAGTCATCACTACAGACTTTTTGACGACTTTGCCGTACGCCCTCGGCTGCCGTCGTCAATATCTACACATTTTAGGTTTGACTTCATACATAGAATTGTATACGAAGAAGGAGCGAGTACGGTATTTGTTGGTCAATTTGGAGAACCTACGCCACTATACTAATATTTTGTGCGGATGACTCGATTATTTGGGGTAGTCCTTCAAGTGGAAGCTCTTCAGCTTGGAGAATTGGTCGAAACCAAACTTGCTCAAAGTCTGGCCCTTTCCAGAGTTCTTCCATCCCGTCCAAGCCAGGTCCTAAAGTGAAATTAGTAAGAGGAAACAATGGTGTCTGTAAATAGCAAATAATTGCGTTTTGAGAATCATGACTTACGGGGCTTGGGAAGTCGGCACGGTTCACGAAAACTGTTCCTGCCTCGACGTCCTCGGCGAGCTCGTAGCCCTTGTCGGTGTCCTTTGTCCATATACTGGCGGTAAGGCCAAATTCGCTAGAGTTCATCAAGGCAACGGCCTCGGAGTCTGTCTTGACCTTCTGGACAGCGATCACAGGGCCAAATGTCTCTTCCGTCATGACGTCCATGGTGTGGTTGACGCCCGTCAGCAGGGTGGGCTTCACAAAGTTGCCCTTCTCGGGCATGTTCTTGAATGTGGCGTTGTCGGGCGTCTCGTCCTTGGCTCCCTTTGACACGGCATCCTTAATCTGTGCCTCGATGGCCTCCTTGGACCGCTTCGAGACAACGGGTCCAATCTGGGTCTCCTTGTCGTTGGGGTCACCGACCTTGTAGCCCTCGAGGACCTTTTGGACAGCCTTGACAAAGTCATCGTGGATGTTTTCGTCAACGTATACACGCTCGATGGCGCAGCAGCTCTGGCCCGAGTTGAAGATTGATCCGTCGACAATCTCCTCGGCAGCCCAGGCAATATCAACATCTCCTCGGACATAGGCCGGGTCCTTGCCACCAAGCTCGAGTCCAACGCCGACAATGCGATCCGCAGCGGCCTTCTGTACACCCATGCCACCGGGGACCGATCCTGTAAAGCAGATCAAGGCAATCTTGGGGTTGCGAATGATGGACTCCATGATGACTGGCGATCCACAGTGGAAGTACTGCAGCACACCGGCGGGCAGGCCAGCTTCGTTGAAAGCCTTGGTTATTTGCTCGGCAATGGTGGGGGTCTGAGGAGAGGGCTTCAGGATGACAGTGTTTCCTGCTAGCAGAGCCGGTACGAGCGAGTTGACAAGAGTCAAGTAAGGGTAGTTCCAGGGGAAGATGATGAGGACTGGGCCAACAGGAACTTTGCGGATGAACCTCTTGAAGCCCTTCTCCGCCTCACCGGGCGTGTCCTTGAGGGTCTCTTCGCTAATCTTGGCGAGATACTCGCCTCGCTTCACGGCGGTGGCGACCTCGACGCCGGTATACCGAATGGGACGTCCCATCTGAACGGTGATCTCTTCGGCAAGCTCATCTTTCCGGTCAGCCAGCAGCTTCATCGCCTTCTTGACGATGATCTGTCGGTCGGCCAACTTGGTCTTGCTCCAAGTCTTGAAAGCCTCCGTCGCAGCCTCTGGCAGGTGCTCCAGCTCGGTTGTGCTCACACCATTGCGAGTGATGATGGGCTCATTGGTGGTTGGGGAGATGGTGGTGATGACCTCGGCAGACATGTTGAAAGCTTGTTCAGGGCTCTGAGTCTGGGTTGTGTTTGGTGTGTCTTTTGGGAAGAATGCCAACAAAGGGTGATGTCGTTCTCAGGGCGGCAAGTTATAACGACTTGAACTTGACTCGACTCAGGTACGATAATAAATTGCCTATCAGACAGATTGCAATCAAATATCCAGAGTAGGTAGGTAGAGCCAGTGACGTCTTGATACAGGCAGGGCTTACGTTTCGGTACGACCAAGCTATAGGGTATGGAGGGGCAAATGGGGCCTGAAGCAGTTGAGCTCCAGTGCGCCTGAGTCAAGGTCAAGGCAGCTTGGCAAGAGCTACCCTGAAATGCCCGTAACTACCCCGCCGAGCTCGGAATCTCAATCGATAACTGATAAGAGCATAAAATTGATAAAAATAATCCTTACCCAAGCGTCGTTGGTCACTGAGGCGCTAAAAATGCCGAGAGAGTCTTGCACTAGTCAGTGGCTCCACTAAAATTTATCTTTGAAGGCTGATCAGAGATCGTCAGGAATTGTTCAACTGAGTGCCTCGTTCAGTGCTTGCGCCGCGACAAGGAGACGACGACGCCGTGCATTCAAGTCCAACTCACGAGAGACTACGCCTACTCGACAAAATGCCAGCACAAAAGCGCAACAACTTCCTCGACGCCGAGGACAGCGACGACGATGTTCGTGGCTACGAGTCTGAAGAGGAAGTTCGCAAGGGCAGCGCCAAGAGGAGGCGCATGGAAGATGACGACTCGAGTGAGGGCGAAGACGATGTAGAAAGCATCGGCGACGACGAGGAAGAGGCAGAAGAACCCAAGCGCAAGTCGAAACAGAGCGAGCGAAAGAAGGAGCCCGAGTCGGGTTCCGACGACGAAGAGGACGACGAAAGCGCCCCAGCAAGTCGGAAGAAGCAAAAGCTGGACGAGTTGCCTGGTCTTTCCAAGCCATTGACCAAGAAGAATCTCGTTGCCACCGAAGCAGCCATTAAAAAGTCCGGCGTTGTGTATATTTCCAGAGTTCCTCCATGTCAGTCAACTACCGCCTTGCCCTTATATGATGTACAGCGCAGACTGACCGTTGCCAAGTCATGAAACCACAAAAGCTACGATCCCTACTAGAGCCATACGGAACCATCAACCGCATATTCCTGTCTCCCGAAGACCCAACAGCCCACTCGAGACGTGTAAAAAACGGTGGCAACAAGAAGCGGTCCTTCACTGACGGTTGGGTCGAATTTGTCAAGAAGAAGGATGCGAAAGCAGCAGTCGATCTACTCAGGGGTCAGGTTATTGGCGGAAAGAAGGGTTCATACTATCGCGATGACCTGTGGTCCCTGTCGTACTTGAAAGGTTTCAAGTGGCGTAAGTCATTTCTCGTGTGGGCTCAGCTTCCATTACAATCACTTGACTGACATTTTGCACCAGATAACCTCACCGAACAGATATCTGCCGAGGCTGCCGAGAAGTCCAACAGAATGAGAGCCGAAATCTCCAAGTCCACCAAGGAGAACAAGGAGTTTGTGCAGAATGTCGAGAGGGCAAAGATGCTCAACGGAATTCAAGAAAAGAAGAAGCAAAAGGAGGGAGAGCGCTCTGCCGTCGATCAACAAAGCCGACGGTTAACTTTTGAGCAGTCAGCAGTCGCCAAGAAGCCATCTGAAAAGTTATCCGAGGGTTCGAAGCGTGTTGCGAGCATGTTGTTCTAATTTGTCAACAACTTGGAAGTCTGCTTGTCTTCGGAATCGATATCCATTTCTCTCTGCCATCTGTTCAGAATAGAAGGGGGAAAGAGCATTGGCCCAGGTGAGAGGGAGACGGAAGGTATTTCGAAGGATCGACTTCTGCTTTTCATATGACTCCCCGACCTCTAGCGAACCGCGAAATGGTCCACCAAGGCCGAATCGTTTCGGGACCGACACGACACCCTCGCCGGTCTGGCCTCTTTTTCGATTTTCCCCACACCTTTTTGACTTCATTCCAGATGGAAGTCGGGGCATTAGGCCATCTCGCAACGAAGGAGATTGGCCAACAGTCTCAGTTCACATTGGTGCCGAACTTAGTTATGGAAGAGGGGCTTTAGCCAGCTACCTAGCCCCCGGCATCTGTTTCCTCGAAATTATAGCGAGGGGAATAGTCCTAGGAATCTACCGATATGCTGCAGCATGCCATGTGGCTTTACTAAGTTACACTTCCAATGGGAGCTATTGGAACTCTGCTGCTTGCTTCTCGTAGACGACATGCAGGCAAGGCGCTGACTCCGAGGCACAATGCGTCATGCCTCGGGAGCTCTATCTCGGTAGCACAATCAGAGTTAGGTCCTACAACGCCTGCCGCACCTTTGTCCATTCGAGCAATATGGCCCTGCGCGGATGCGGATGCATCAGTAATCGCCATACCTCGAGGTGGAGTCCAAAGCCTCGCAACGTGCTCAGTAATGAGATCAAGCTCGTGTATTTAAATAGGGAAATACAACTCTGTAAATGATACTTCTGGAGTAATGAAACCTATCATCTCGTCCAACATCCTTTATATCAACGCATGTAGTAACACTTTTACATCACAACATGTCCAAAGCCTCCGGTAAAGATGCTCAGGCGACGGAGTGCCCCTTCAGACCGGGCGATGCCTCCAAGGCGGACTCAGACTCGAAGAAGAGCAAAACGGTAAAGGAGGAGGATCTCGTTCCAATCCCCCAGCCTCCTCCTCACTGGTTTACTCGAAACATGCCTGAAATCAACCCTGCGTTCCCGTCAAGCTCGTCGTGGCGTCTGAATGCCATGTACGGTGACATTGTCAAGCTTGATCTCGTCGATCACACGGACGTCATCGTCTCGTCCTACGAGCTGGCGAAAGAGTGCTACGATGAGAGCCGGTTCGATAAGAACATTGAGGGGCCGTTGAAGGAGGCTCGAATCCTCATCGGGGACGGTTTGTTCTCGGGCTACTCCGACGAACATGTAAGTCGAAAGTGACAAGAGTAAAACATCCCATCTGCTGACAACCCAAAGAATTGGGAAAAGGCACATCGAATCCTGATGCCAGCATTCGGACCTCTGTCCATTCGAAAGATGTTCCCTCAAATGCAGGACATGATTTCACAAATGGTCTTGAGATGGGACAGACTCGGCCCGGACAATGAGATTGTCTGCTCGGACGACTTTACTATATGTGAACCCTTGTAAATTTCCGATGTCTACCAGGTTCTAACTCTATATTACAGGTTGGCCTTTGACACGATTGCAATCTGTGCATTTTCGTACCGGTTCAACAGTTTCTACAGGGACACAACTCACCCATTTGCGCAGCAGATGGCCGAGGCACTGATCGAGACTGGCAAGCGGGCTAATCGCTCCAACATAGAGACGTCTCTCCGTGTCTACTCGGCGGCCGAGTACAAAAAGACCAAGGAGAACATGTGGAAACTTGCCGATGATCTCATCGCTGAGCGCAAGAAGAACCCAAAGCCGGGTGTTCATGACGTTCTCAATGCGATGCTGAATGTCTCTGACCCAGAGACCGGGGAGAAGATGTCTGATGAGAACATTCGTTTCAACATGCTGACCTTCTTGGTGAGTCTAACAGTCATCGAACGTTCTTCTCGGCTTGGCGATGACAACTAATTCCTACGCTCAACAGATCGCTGGACACGAGACCACCAGTGGAACACTTGCTTTCCTTTTCTACAACTTCCTTCACAAGCCCGAGACCTTGTATAAATGTCAGGCAGAAGTTGACCGTGTGCTTGGCGATGACATATTGCAGCCCAGCCACATTCCCCAGCTCAAATACGTGAGAGCTAGCATTTTGTAAGTATTGGTTTAACACAAACCTGCCCGTCAAGATGTACATATTTGCTAACTTTCCTCATAGCGAATCCCTTCGCTTCCTGGGTCCCATCACCCAGACGCAACACCACGCCAAGGAAGACACGGTCATTGGCGGCAAGTACAAGATCACAAAGGACATGAACGTTCGTGTCAACCTGCCCGGCATGCACCACGACACGAGGGTCTACGGTGAAGACGCCGCCGAGTTCCGTCCCGAGCGCATGATGGACGGCGGGTTCGAGGCTCTGCCGCCCAACGCGTGGAAGGCGTTTGGCAACGGAAAGAGGTCCTGCATTGGCCGTTTCTTGGCCGAGCAGGAGATGGTCATGACCGTAGCGACCGTGCTTCAGAGGTTCGAGGTGTCGAGTAAGTACTTTCCACGTTTGTCAAGTGTGTTGGAAGACCAGCCAGAGACGTTTCTTCGGGTGCAAGGGAATTACACTCATGTCTCAATGCTCTTCCCTGGTTCCTACGATAATAATTGCTAACATATTCTTTATAGTGGCTGATCCTAGCTATAATCTGCGTAAGTCCATAATGTAACATAGATCTTTCATTTCACTGACCCATGTGTGCAGATCTGAAGAGTACCCTGACCGTGAAGCCGGCCGACTTCAAGATCAAGGTCTCCAGACGACCTGGCAGAGGATCTTATACAGGAATTCCTGGCTCAGTCCCGTCTTCCATGATGCAAGGCGTTCATGAGAAGCAGCCAAAGAGCGGCGGTAAGAAGGTTGAAAGGTTGGTTGCCCATGAAACGCAAATTCGATAATCGTCGACGTCTCCCATTTCCAGTCACTGCTTACACCTCTCATTAGTTCGGGCGCAAGAAACCCACTGCTCATTCTGTACGGATCCAATGCTGGAACCTGCAAGTACATCGCCGAGGACCTGCAGACCATGGCCAAGGAGCGCGGACTGGGTCCCGAGGTCAAGACCTTGGACGCCAGCACCGGCGAACTGCCCACCGACAAGCCCGTCGTGATCGTCGTGCCGTCCTACGAAGGCAAGCCCCCCGACAACGCCAGGAAGTTCCACGCCTGGATCGAGTCGCTCGACCCCGGCGCCCTGAAGAACGTCAAGTTCGCCGTCTTCGGCGTCGGCAACAGCGAGTGGTCCAACACGTTCCACAAGGTGCCCAAATTCTTCAGCGAGGCCATCCCCAAGCTGGGCGGCAAGGCCGTCATCGAGGCCGGACTTGTCGATGTCAAGGAGGACATCATCGGCACTTGGGAGGACTGGCGTGACAACCTTCTGGACTCCATCGGCGACGAGAAGCACCCTGGCCAGGCGCCTGAGCTCGCAATCAAGTTCAAGAAGGCGGACATGGCCAGTAAGTTGGCTGGCGAGGAAGTTTCCGAAGCCGTAGTCAAGAAGAACGTCGAAATTGCCCCTGCTGGTGACGTCGGCTCCTCAAAGAGGCACATGGAGGTTGAGTTGCCAGAGGGAGTCTCTTATGAAGCTGGAGGTAAGTCTCTATTTTTGATTCTGAGAGGAGCTACATCATAATGACTTTGTACAAGACTATCTGGTCATCATGCCAACGAACCCACCCAACGTTGTCCGGCGTGCTGCTCGCCGATTCAAGCTCAACATGGATGATTCTATCGAGATTAGTGGCACGAGCAAGGAGTTCTTGGTAAGTGATCCGTTGATATAATAGAGGCAACATATAACTCACAAGTTATCAAGACTGGCGGTGGCGCGGTAAATGTTGTCGACCTCCTCGCAGCGCGTGTTGAGCTCGGCACACCAGCCTCGAGACGTCATGTCGAGGCCATAGCCCGAACAGCCAACAGCGCCGACCAGAAGGCTCTGATGGAGCTTGCCTCAAATCAGAACAAATTCAACCAAGAGGTCATCGCCAAGCGCCGGTCAGTCCTTGATCTCCTCGAGGACTATCCCAGCTCCAAGCTCCCGTTCGAACAGTTCCTGGACATGATGAAGCCGCTCGCGCCTCGCCAGTACTCCATCTCCTCCTCGCCGCTGGCATCCGAGATGGAGGGTCAGAAGGGCGCCAAGGGCGAACAACAGCAGCCACCGAAGAACGTCATCGCGTCGATCACGTACGACGTGCACGAGGCGCCGGCCCGCAGCGGGCACGGCCGGCAGTTCGAGGGCGTCGCGTCGACGTACATGGCGCGGCACGAGCCGGGGTCCAAGATCCGGTGCTACGTGCGCCACTCCAACACGGGCTTCCACCTGCCGGCCAACGCCGAGGTGCCCATCATCATGATCTGCGCGGGCACGGGGCTGGCCCCCTTCCGCGGCTTCGTGCAGGAGCGCGCCTGCGTGCTCGAGGCCAGCCACGACGACAAGAAGCTCGCGCCGGCCGTGCTGTACTACGGCTGCCGCGACGCGCAGCGCGACTTTTTGTACCGCGACGAGCTGACCCGGTGGGAGAAGATGGGCGCCGTCAGCCTGCGCCCGGCCTTCAGCCGCGTCGGCCAGAAGGGCGAGGGCGCGTGCCGGTACGCGTCGGACCGCGTCTGGGAGGACCGCGAGTACCTCCGGACGCTGTTCCGCGACCAGGGCGCCAAGATCTACGTCTGCGGCTCCGCGAGCAAGCTGGCCAAGAGCGCCACCGACATGTTTATCAAGACGTACAGGGAGGCGCACCCCGACAAGTCGGAGAAGCAGGCCCGGGACTGGCTCGAAGAGATTCGGGAGGTGAGATATGTCAGCGACGTGTTCGACTGAGCACGGTTTTATATAATATGGTGGAGGGGTACATTTTGTGATAATTTGTGCCTTATTGTGCTACACCTACACACTCCTTGCGATATCAAAAGGCAGATCGTGTCAGTTTTCCGCTACCGGTCACTCATTTGAACAGACTTATAATACAAGAACATTTGTCAAACCTTGCTCCAAACTCATTGTGTGACCTGCTGCTATATTTCAGTATTCGTACGTGATGAAGAGGTATCTTGTCAGGACTCAAGGCGAATATCGCAGCTACGACTGCTGCTCTGCCAGTGGCCACATGCGCCGAAACCCTCTTGGTGCTCGAAGCATCATGATGCAAATATTCTTTTCCGAGAATAATTATAAGGACGGTACGAACTTATTTTGCGAAAACTGGACACACAAGAATCCAAAAGGATCTTCAAAATTCCAAGATTCTTCCAAGCATAATATCTTCCCCTTTCACAGTGGACTGGTGATATTTAAACAGAAAGTAAAGTATAGTCCGTTGTGAAGACCATTGCAATAACATGACTCTCACAAAGATTTATCAAAAATTTTTGATTATTAATAAGTCGTTTACTTCGAGCTTCAAGTAGCATTCAAACAAGATATTCGCACCAATATCCATCAGCATCAGGATAGTTGTGAACTTGTGCAGCTGATAGATTGGCTCGTGTTAAAGATATCTCAGATGGGTGCGAGGCTCTCCACAGTTGGTGGCAGCTGCCGGGGAGCTTCACAAGTTGTCTCATGCAGTTGGCCAGAGCACCTGTGACCTCAAGTAAGCCAAGTTTCGGTGCGTGCTTATTCTTCATTCACCTTTCCGATTTTCATAGACAAGGATATTATATTGACACATTCTGTGTGCGCTTTCCATCTCGATACCAGCAGCGACAGTATACGAGGTACTCGGCTGTATTTCTGCTTGCCATGGTGCAATTCGAGTGCGCTCGTATGGAAGCTCAACGGCATCAGATCTGATTTGCGGGCAATCACCAACTTGGCATCGACCCTTGCTACTCAATTCGTGTCCGGGCTTTCAAGATAGTCCGCTTCCATGCCTCCTCCTGCAAAGTCTGGGAGACCACGTCCTCGAGCCAAAGTAAAGTCGGGCTGCGTCACTTGCAAGTACGTCCTCGCAATGTACATACATTGCTGCTCCCATGGTTTCTGACTCGCCTTACAGAATTCGAAAAGTGAAATGTGATGAGGGTAAGCCGTCATGCCAAAGATGTCTCACGACTGGCCGTGTCTGCGATGGATATGGCATATGGGGTGGAGGCAACAAATATGAGAACCGAATCGCCACCAAGAAGCATCTTGACACACCCATAGAGGTAAGCAACCGGAGCACTCTGCGTTGGAGCGTATATATGCTATTACCAGGCCCGAGATGCGCTGCCATATCATGATGCTGACTGATGCTCCTCGGCAGCATCGTCCGCTCATACGCATCGTGGGCACCAACGTGAAACAACGGATGTGCTTTGAATGGTTTGTCCTTCGAACTGCCCCAAAGCTCCCCGCTGCCTTCTCGTCGGCCTTTTGGCAGACGCTTGTCTTCCAGGCGAGTGCCAGCGAGACGGCCGTGTTCCATGCGACCGTGGCGCTGAGCTCTGCGCACTCACAGCTACCACCGAGTGGGACTACTCCGGGCGTGAATATGAAGTCGAATCCCGATGAGGACGAGTGCTTCATGTTGCAGCAATATGGGAGGGCTATAACTAATCTTCAGCCTCATCTCACTTCTGGAACCCAATCTTCCGTGCGTGTCACGCTGATTTCTTGTTTGTTATTCGTCTGTCTCGAGTGCCTCCGTGGTCATTACCGATCTGGCATCTTCCACCTGGAATCTGGCCTAAAGCTTCTTTCCAGTTCTCACCTCGCAGCTATGGGCGCCGGGAACGTGGCCAAGAACTCGTGGGACTTTGCTGACTATTGGATCGCCGAGACCTTTTCAAGGCTCCACATGTCGGCGGCGTTGTTTGGACAAATCTCGACCGTTTTCTACCCGCTGGTACCGAGCATTGACCTCCCTTCTCACTACTTTTGCTCTGTCAATGAAGCGAGACACTGTCTGGACGAGTTGATTGTCCGGGTTTTACACTTGAAGTCGGAGGCTCGACAACCGGAAAAGTCCTCGAAGTCACAAATCAGACTTCAGGAACAGATACAATCAGATCTTTGCCTGTGGAAGAAGCTACACGCTGCATCTAAACCTAGACTTGCGGAACACTGGTCTCCATTGGAGTCATTTGCATATGGCCTGCTCGAGACGTATTCGATCATGGCTGAAATCATGGCCGGCACGTGCCTCGAGTCAAACAACGAGTCGATCTTTGATGAGTACAACGATCGTTTCAAGTTTCTCCTAGAACAGGCCATACCGAGATTCAAGATCGCATTACAGGAGGATGAAGTCAAGAAGATCAGCCCAATGCATGTGCAAGGCGGCAATAAGTCAGTGTGCGATGTAAGTTCGGTCATTTCTTTTGTGCTATGGCTTTCAAATCTGTGAATTTATTTTTGTTCCCCTCGCGCATGTGAAAAGAAACCGAGCTGATTTCAAGAGTAGATGGGCTCCATTCCACCGATATACTACGTGGCCATGAAATGTCGAGATCATTTCATAAGACTACAAGCTCTAAAACTACTTAGGCTATTATCGCACGCGGAAACTGTCTGGCGAGCAGAGGTAGCCGTTTGCGTGGCAGAAGAAGTGATGAGGATCGAAGAGGCAGACTTCTACAGGGATTTTGATCTGATCCAAGACGTGTCACCATTTACTTTACCAGTACCAACCGGCAGCTCGATACCGCCACTGCCCGACATCAACCGCATACGCCGAGTATTGGTCAGTCTGCCTAACGGGGACGACGACAATTGTGTTATTGAGTGTCAGTTGGCCAGAAGCGATGCTGCTGGCTCCGGCCGCTTGACGAGAGAGTATGATGCGAAATCCAAACGCTGGTTCACAACATCAAAGCGCCCTGTTGGCCCCATAGCAGGGTATAATCTGTTCATATTGAGGACGCCCATCGGAGACACGAGACAATAGTGCAATCTCAGCGTGTGGATCATATATATGACGTACAATAGATTCAGACAGATAGAAAAGTGTAATACTGATAGTCGAAATTGATCAGATTATGTGAGCACGTAGCCAATCTTAGACGCAACAGAATATCCCTGCAAGAATTGTCTTCCTTGGCGTTGCGTGCTCTCGTGTCAGTATCGAGAGATGCAGCCAGGAGAGAAGTCTATAAGCACCAACAGATGATAGTACATATACCCCCGCTCATCATCATTTTCAGACAATCAATGTTTACACAACATTCAGCAGGGTATTGCGCAGAATGCCTGCAAAGCTCTCAAACAGAGCAAAGTCACTTCCCTGTAGCCACCTCACAACCACGGCGACAGTTCTCTGACCGTCATCCTTCGCCGCCTCCTCGATGCCGCTCGTAGTAACAGTAATCGCAAATCCAAAAGGACACTCGGATACATCCGACTGTTTCCTGTCAGTCATCGGGGGTTTCTCCTTGCCCGCCTCCCTGGCCTTGCTCCGTCGGTAAGCTCGGCCCCAGACGTTCTGCTCGGCGAAACCGACAACTCTGAGCCTGTCCTCGTCGAGATTCCACGAGACCAAGTCGAGACCGTCAGTGACGTCTTCCAGCTGCGTCCAGAACACGTTTTGTATTTGCTCTGCCGCGCCTGCCTTCGTCACCTTTGTGGCGACCGTCATTTCAGTCACATGCGGGAGCAGTTTCTTGCCGGCGGACGGCTCGAAGCCCCGGCACGCCGCGTCGCTCGGCCGGCGACCGGCGAAGCTCCAGCCCACGGCCCACCGGCGCGTCCTCGCGCCCTGGACGAACTGGGCGACCGCATAGTTGTCGATGCCGCGGTCCTGGAGGACGGGGATGACGACCTCCAGGCTGGACTGCTTGCCCAGCATGATGGTGTACCACTGCACGCGGCCCCGGAGCGAGAGAGACTCGTCGAATATGCGCCGGAAGAAGCCCACCTCGCCGCCGTCGCATACCATCTCGTGTGCGGCGCCCGTGCACGCGCTGTTGGGGGGCTGGGCTTTTGCCTCTGCGAGTTCGAGGAGCTCGGTCTCGGAGCTGTAGAATGGGGGGTTGGTCATGACGAAATCGATGTTTTCGACGCCCGCGTCGTCCAGAGGGATCATGTTGTCGGTTGCGGAGCGCTTTAGAAGCTGAATCCGGGACTCGAGCTTGTTGGCTTCTATGTTCTTGCGTGCCCAGGACAGAGATTTGTCGTCGATGTCTGTAGCTATGAACGACCACCCGGGCCGCTGCGTGCAGCCCAGCAACGGGTAGATGGCGCTCGCGCCCGTGCCGATATCTAGTCCCTTGACGTTGCGCTCTGGCTCGTACAACTCCGAATACGTTGCAGAGGTGCTATCCATGAGCGCTTTGATCCAGAGGACATAATTGTGGCGGTTCGGAACCTGGGAAACATCAGCACGTCAACAGATGCCGCATTAGATAGTCATGGCAACTTACGGGAGGACATAATTTATCTTCCGGCAGATCTAGAATGAGGTCGAAATCCACTTTGAGCAATGACTTCGTGAGTTGCATGACAGACCCGGGATCGGCAAAGTCGAGATGTCTGTCTCCCTCCAGACTGTCACGGGATGTAAGCTGTCTTGCCATTGGCATAGGGCTACAAAGCAGGATAAAACGTATAAGTCAAACATACTATGGCTGCAGTTTTTCATCTTTCGCCGCAAGAGCTGCAAAATCGATCTCGGCGCGGTAAAGATGGGGAAAATGTGTATCTCGTCGCAAAAGATCATCATCCCCGCTCAGGCGTGTTGCATCCGAATCTCTGCCGACTCTCGGCGCCGGGGCGTCCTCGTCCTCGACATCCGAGTCGGAATCGACGACGTGTTTGGAGACTTTGCGTGCCGCAGCTAAGCGCTGGGCAAACGACGATTTCGTCCCGTCTGCGGGTTGCTTTCTTTTGGTTCCCCGCGGGACTTGGAAGGGGTCTTCCGAGTCTACCATTATGATGCGCGGCCGGCACACTTATCCCCGCTGCCCTGTATGACGCGAGACATCTAAAGGTGCCAAAAGATGTCTTGTTGGTTCGGCGTATCTCCAGAACAGAGTCGCTGCAGACGTCGGGGTTCTGGTGGAAACAATTTCGGGGCTCCAGAGCGGCGTTGGCCTGTGCTTTAGGCGCATCGCCCGAAGCCCGCCCCCGGAGACAGCTACGTAGTACGTACCTACCCCCTAAATTATTAAACGGTATCTATATCTGGTCATGTACACACCTTGTATCTACGTATATATTCAGACATACTGAACATTTATTCCATTCGGTCAAAGAGTCAGGTTTTCTGCGTCCAGTATGCGAAATGGCCTTCATTTGTGCCAATGTACTCCGTACGCGTGACACTAATATTTGAAAACATTGCGCCGTCATTATTGGATCGGCTTTTTCACTATCTCATTGGTAATGCATTTCCTCCTAATTCTGTCATTGTAGATACCTCTGATCGATGCGGCTTCCAGCTTCAATAGACTAATCGATGGTATAATTCGTATTTCATTAATGCCTTCTCGCGAGACAAGTACCAAACTCCATTCTCACGGCTGCCATTCATCGTACGCACGACCACCAGCCTCCCAGGCCGCCGCCGCCAAGAACATGTCGCTCTCGCCGAACCTCTTGCCGACGATCTGGAACGCAATGGGGAGCTTTCCACAGACGCCCTCCTCCCTCGGGCTGCCCCACCCGATCGGCATCGTCATGGCCGGGTGCCCCGTGACGTTGAACATGCCCGTGTTCATGTTGTTCCCGAGCGCCAGGTCCAGGTGGCCCATGACGCCACCGTTGTACCACCTCTCGTCCCGCTGCATGGCCACGGTCGGCGTCGCCGGCGTGATCAGCACGTCGTACCTCGAGAGCGCGTCGTCGTAGGCCGCCCGCAGCTCGTGGACGTGCGTCATGGCCTTGTTGCGGTACGCCGGCGGGAACCGGTCCGGGTCCGACAGGTACGCGCCCGCCAGGAACACGTTGACCACGGCCGGGTTGAGCTTGTTCATGGTCTCGTACCACGCCTGGTCCGGCGCCGGCGGGTTCAGGTCCGGCAGCGTGTGCGAGAGCAGCGTCGGCGACACGTTGGTCATGGAGTCGATCATGTTGGCGCGCGTGGCCGCCGTCCAGATCGCCGGCCCGATCTTGTGCAGCGGGATCGAGATCTCCTCGACCGCGGCGCCGAGCGCGGCGAACCGGTCGCACGCGGCCTTGGTGGCGGCGGCTACTTCGGGCGACATGGTCGGCACCTCCCAGCCCTCCTTGAGAACGCCGATTCTCAGTCCCTTTGCCGCTTGGGTAGGCGTCCACGTTCCATCTGTCGTCCGGCTGGCGATCTCCTTGTCCAGAATATGATGGTACTGGGGAACGTTCTGTCTGAGGGGCGTTTCCGGCGTCATCCTAGGATCGATGCCGTCGTAGCCCGCGAGGACGCTGAGCAGCAACGCCGTGTCCCTGACGCTTCCGGCCATGGGACCGCAGTGGTCGATCAGCGGATGCAAACTGGCGATGCCGGTGTATGGGACCAGCCCGTGCGTTGGCTTCAGTCCGTAGATGCCGGAGTAGGCAGCCGGAAGGCGGATGCTGCCTCCCTGGTCGCCGCCCAGCGCAAAGTCGGCTCCGTCGCCCAGGCCGTCGCTCGACAGGCCCTTTTGTTCTCGGAGCTTCTTAACCACGTTGACGGCTACCAGTGAGCCGCATCCCGAACTCGATCCGCCGCAGGCATATGCGTACTTCTCGCCGTTCGGACCGTTGGCCAGCCAAGGATTAGCCACGGGGCCGGTGGCGGAAGTAAAAGAGAGGGCTGACATGCAATAGTTTTCGCAGACTGCGGTGCCGGCAAATTCGGCGCCGGACTCCAAAACTCGCTGAATGACGGGCGCATCGATTTTGGGCAGCGGATATTTGCCATCCTTGGACAAATGGCTGGCCGAGGTGCCAATCGTCAGCGGGACGCCAGCGATCAAGATATTGTCCTTTGCCACTACGGTCTTTCCCGCAAGTAAGTCGTTCTTGGGAGGCTTGGAGCTGCGAATGCTCGTCTTGTGGCTCCATCCGCCCAGAGGGTTCTCGGAGGAGCCGTTGGCTGGGTTTGTATAGCTACGCGTCGTGCCGGGCTCCATATCGGGAACCAGGCGCGGGTCTACATATTCGGGCATCTTGTACACGTATTTGATGCACTTGTCTGCCGCCTTGAGCAGTTCATAGTAGGTTGCCTCATCTCCCGGCTGGAGCGTCATGCCCCTGGAGGCCGTGAGCTTCTGGAAGTCTTCGAGAGACACCAGGTCCCTGATGTAGTATTAGCCACCGACCAGTTCACCACAGAACAGTCGTGGACTCACGGCTCGTCATGGTCCATCATTATTATAGACATTTTGAAGGCTGTTGTTTCACGTCTCCCACTGCTTAGACTGAGTATTGCTGCACTTGTGAAGATATGTTTTAAGTAGTAGCATTTCTTCGATCAGATGCAAGATGGCGCAATAGATGTGTGAGAGTATATCACCACTTATGCCGGCAGTCGGCAGGCAGTCAAGCGTTCCGGATAGTCGTCCCGCGGCTGCGTCCGAATCCATCCCGTCTCATGGCCATCGCAGCTGCTCCCAAGGTGCATGAAGGGATATCTACTCAATTGGTCAGCATGGCCGGGGATATCTGACTTGACCATATCGTTCTGTTTCTTATCAGATAGGAGTGTCAATGGCAGCACGATCCTCACTGCGCTGATCGTTGACTCGCGCGTCGGCGCAGTGGGGCGTTCCCATTAGAGCGCTCCGTTGTCGGGATTCGGAGCCCTTCCGATGGATCTTTCTAGGTAATGGATGAAAAATATCATCGAGATTTGGCGCTGATCCGTGACGACCAGCCATCTCCTCTTTTGTGTCAACGTGTTGGGTCAAACTCGGCTCAGTATAGTTAAAAGTTGTCCTCAGGCGAGGTATACGGGGTCCAGCGGTCGTCAACAGACAGTAGAACGTTGCTCAGTACATTTCACTCTCATCAAGAGGATTGGTATGATCCAAAGGAGAAGACAGACCCCAAGGCAGCGCAACAAGTAGCGAATAGTATTACGCAGGTCTCAATTCCAAAAACATGCTTAAAGCCATGATGGGGTTCTTTGGAACTCCCGCCGCAGCCGTAGGATCCAGAGGTGGATAAGCTTTGTGTTTTTGGTTTGCGGGGTGAGAGTTCACTACGCAGCACACTCTTGTACACTGGAGTTTGCTCTGTCAAGCAGGAGCTTTTTTTTTTTTTTTTTTTTTTTTTTTTTTGGTCAGTGTGAAGAGTATCGGCGCGTTCATGTTACGAAAGGCTCCGCGAGCCATCGAGATGCCATCTGTTAAAGCTGTCGTTGAGCATGCCGAGTTGATGCATTCATGCCGGAGAGCGTGTATACAGGCTCGGCATCGGCACGCACAACATGTCCCATTCCAGTGCCGAACATGCGCAGAGGAGACAAACACAGCGCGCCGGCTGATGAGTAACACAAGAGTGGAGAAAACAGCCGCTGACAGGCAGAACCGGGAACGTTCTCCATGCCAAGACACGGGCAATGGCCTTGGTTGCCGGGGTGGTTGGCGACCCTTTCTTCTTTTCGACTGCTACTGCCGGTGTGAGAAGATGTCTCAGAGATGTCGAGGCGATGGCGTGACCCTCATTGCCGTAGGCGAGTCCCGCAACGTCGACTCTTGTTCGAGGACCAACTGGGCAGACAGGCAGAGTCGTGAGATGGTCATCTGTTCGGCGCGGAAAGACAGACGGGCCCGGCCCAGCCCATTTTGAGCCAACTAGAAATTGGGGGCCGGGGGGCGCCAGTCGGAGGTCTAGACTCGCGACACTCAGGTCTGGGAAGGAGGCATTGCGACCGATGCGCACCTACTTTTTCATCACTGCCGACGGCTTCCATCTTTTTGTCTACAGATACTTGAAGAGTAGAGATATAAGCCAGATACGATAAGACAAGATGGTTCACGAACCTCTCCCGTGAAAGCCCGCCCAACGGAGCCGTCGACGGGAAACGTTGGCGAGGGAGCTCTTGTGTGGTGACACGGACGATCGCGTCCGCCGATGCTCATTTCGCCTCTTGGCTAGATTTGCACCCGGAGTTATTTGACGACCCTAACCAACCTCGGGGGTGCGGTACACCACGACACTACACTATTGGGAAGTACAGTATACAGTAGTAGGTAGTAGACAGACCCTGGGCGCTACCTACTACCCAAGACTTTTTGGCCCGAGGCATGATTCTTGTTTGTCGTCACTGATCGGCCTTTTGGCGTCCGTTGCGAATCCATTGGCCGGCCTGGCAATTCAGTGGCTTGAGTCGTATGCAGGCGCCCCCGAACCTGGGCTATTGCAGCAAGGGACCGTTCACTCGGGCGCGAAGAGCCTGCCGCCAGCCCGCCCTGGGCCCAAGCTGGGGCATTTGCGGCTGCCGGTGGACGACCATGGTTTGCTTACCTGTCCAGCAGTCTTGACCAAGCGTTTCGCTACGCCATGATCGTCGGGCTGATGGAAGCCGGGAGCGGCGGACTTTGCAGCTCGACTTTTGCCCTGGAGCCGAAAAATTGTCGTGTTGTGGAAGGACAGTTGGCCAGTTTTGGGACTCCGGAGGCTCGGAAGGTGGCGATCTGTGAAAAAAGAATGGATCGCTCTCGGCGTTCCCCTAGCCGGAAAAAAATGAGTAGCATGGTGAACTCCCTGAGTGTGCGTCCGCACCTCCGCCTGGTCTGGGGTGTAGACTCCCAGCGCCTAGATGAGGGAAAAGATACCTGAACAAACAGTGGCCCAAGTTGTCAGTCTCCGTGCCCCATATGTACGCAATTGTCCGGCTACAATGATAGATGCGATCTTATTGCGAGGAGAGTCGGACGTCGAGCTATTACGATGGTCTACAATGCGGAGTGGAGACATACTCGGTAGCTAGCTGGGCGCTGGACACGCGAAAGTTCGCGACGACGGACGTGTCGCGAAGTGAATCTACAGAGTGGAAGGTCTCCGTAATGATGGATGACAAGCTCCGAGAATCCCGGATGCATCATCAAAACGGGATGGCCTGGGCAGGCAATAAAAACCCAGAAGCGATTTATTAATAAAGCAGCAAAGTCCAACCCATCCACCACAGGGGGTCGGCGTTCCAACTGGTCCGGAGACCAAGACCCCACACACCTCTGGCACGCACGACCAGATTCATTTGCGAGGTCCCGAGGCGGCTTTCGTCCAGCGCCCAGCAGGCTCTCGGCTGTACGTGACATGTCTTCCGCGCACGGCAAAAGAGGTTTGAGGAAGAGAGGTTGGGCCAAGCAAGCACAATAAACATCGTAGTCAGGTAGGCATGTATATAACGTCACTACCAGCAGGCGGCACAAGTGTCGGCTGTTTCTGGGGGAATGAGCCCGATTACGATGGGCATGGCGAGCACACTCTGCCCCCGGCTGTTCCAATCAAGGAATTGATGACACGGGGCAGACGGGATGCCGCCTCGCCCGTCGGGTAAAGGAGGATTGGTACATTCTCACTGTGAAGGTCTTCTACCTAGCTCCCTGGCCATCGGGGGCGTGTGTATCTCCAAAACTGCGCCCATGCCCGTTCGAGAAAAAACGCCTTGTCGTGATATTGGAACTGGCGCATTGCTGTCCGACTGGTGGTTCATTCGCCTGCTTCTCACCGCGGTCCTCACGGTTGGGATACGAACGGGAAAAGGGCGACGGGTCGAGAAACAAACTTGTCCTCACCAATTGTAAAAGAAAGCCGACAACATCCAGAATATTGTGCGACCTTGCATCGCTGGGGGCGACGAGAAGAAGAGTTACCCGTCTCGTTGCCAATCAGACGCCGGGGACAAGGTCGTCCGACCTCAGCTGGTACGATCGGAGATCAGAGGGCCATCCCCGAGACCTGGGGCTCCTGTACCTACAGCTACATACAACATCCCATCCCTCCGGACGGCACCAACATGTCAAATTCGGTCAGCTCCCTCATGCGGGCGCGCCCCTTTCCCAAGTATTCGTTCTCGGCTGCGCGTCTGACCTGCTGGTCACGTACAGCCGGAGCAAGGATGGATTTGCTGACAATGCCCGAATTCTTTTGGACAAGTCGAGGAACTGGAGGTTGCATACCTAGATACCTACTCAGATCGACTGGTCTTTTGGCCTCGGTCATATAGGAAGCAAGCATTTCTCATCCGGATGAACTTGGATCTCGTAGCATTAGAGCACACCTTTATACTACACCTGATGTCTTCTATAACAACTCACGCATCCCCTCCTGCGAATCTATGCCATTGATGCAAAGGAGTGTTGGGCGATTTGGAGGGTGGTGCGAATATTCTGAAGGCTTGGCAATGTACCTAGCGCAGGCCGGGGGGAAGGTACTGCCAGGTAGCGGACCGCTGCTGAGTCTCGGTTCTGAATACACCCAGACGTGCCCTTTTTTACTGTACCGACCCCCGGCAGCCGACTCCGTAGCCCGCGCGCTACGCTGATCTCTCTCTGGAATATTGCGCTGCCCTCGACTGAATCTGGGGTGGGCGTGCATGGAATCGAGGCCGCCACTCCAGATGTGTTATAGTAGTTGTAGGGCAAGAATGAGGTATCTTTTGCTCTTCTCGTTTGTAATTTTCCACGTCTGGGTAGTCGGTGAGGAAGAAGGAAGAGGATGTAATAAGAGGAGGCGGCGGCAGCGGCGCGGCCAGTCGCCTGCTGCTCTGCTCTGCTCTGCTCTGTTACCTGTATACTACCAGTCTTATACCTAGCCGCAACAAGAATGAAACTATAAAGAATAGAAAGAGAATACAAGATATCCATCTTCCCGACCGAGTACCTCGAGAGAAGCGCCGTGTCTGTGTCTGGGCTGACCCCGAGACCCCCCTCGAGAGAGACCGCCCGTTGCTGCGTTTGCTGGGGGTGCTACCCAGGTAGCCAGTTCCGATCCAGCTTTGACGCAGCGCTAGGAACGGCGGCTTGAGGGACCTGAGGGCGTGCTGCTAGGCCCGTGGCCCCCTTCCTAAATTTCTCTTTTCTTCGTGCTTTCCCGTCCCCCAACTCCACTCCTCCGGGAACTCACACAACAAATTTCCCTCCGCCGACCGAAAATCGCGGCACCTGCCTCAGCTCCCATTCTCCCTCCCTCCCATTCTCCCATCTTCCCCCTTTCCCATCCACATTGGCCTGGTCCGGACTTCTGTCATCTCGGTCTCCTACTGTCTTTGCTTCAATTCAAATCGTTGCGTTCTTCTCGTCACTTTGATCATGGCGAGCGTCGTTCGTGGCACCTCCCTGAGGGCCGGCGGCGCCTGTGTCCGGTGCAGGAAGGGCAAGACCAAATGCGTAAGTCCATCGCCAGACAAGCCCGCATCGCTCGACCGAGCGATTCCTAATGCTTAACAGGTCTACGAGAATAATCGTGCGCCTTGCAAGAACTGCGCAAAGGGTATGCACGAGTGTTATCTCCCTTCCGAGAGTCTGGCGCATCATCACGGACAGTCGCCTGCCAGAGTCCCGCGACCGCGTGAGAGTCTCCCCGGAGAGCGTAGCGTGTCAACCACCAACCATGATCGCCCATCCGCCACCAGTCAGCCTCTGGCCTCGCGCACCGTCACCTCGAACAATGACAAGTAAGTTGTATTTACATTATATGTCTTTGCATTCTATATTCTATATTATTTTATTCGTCCAAACTTTAATTCATCGCATCAATCCCTTCCTCCGACTGTCTGCCTCCCCTCTCACTGCCTCCTCCCTAACGCGACTGGTTGGCGCACTGCCGACTTTTTACTGCCTCCACGTTCGCGTCAGAAGAGGGTCTCAGGCAGAGCGCCCCAAGTGTTTGCGTGGCTCCCACTGCCGGGATGCCTCGCCTCGGGATCCCCAGGACCTGTCATTGGCGCCAAGTCGTTCCAGCTTCCGTGTTCCACACCATCCATTGCCCCCTAGTCGCTCCTCGACGCCGGATCCGCTAACCAATTTTTGTAAAGGCTTACTCCGGAATTGGTCCATGAGTGCGAGAGAATCATCAACAAGACCCTTCCGGCCTGTGTCGCATTCCACAAGGTCGGCTTTCTCCAGAAGCTCAAGAACGGAAACCTGGAAACCAGTATTGTCAATGGTCTCTTGACCCTCGGCGCTCGGTAAGCATTCTCCCGCTCAAGTGCATCATTACTTTACACTTGCACCCACTGTCCACCGCTGTCTGTAATTGCATGTGCACACCGGTCGTGGCGGCCCTTCCACCTTCGCAAGAGCGCATATACTCTTATCAAAGTCACCATCGTTCAGTGCAAGTATCTAACACCCATCGCAGAAGCTCTACACACCTCACCCGTAGATATGGTGGCAACCATGGCTCTCAGGGTGCCGCAGAGCACTTCGCTGTCAAGACAATCAGCGCTGTTATGAACAATCTTGACAACCCTTCTGTCGCTGACATCCAGGCTCTTTGCCTTCTCGTCATCCATGAGTGGGGAAGTAGAAATGCCATTCGGGCATACGTCTACCTGGGTCAAGCTGCTCGCATGGCTCAGATGCACCGCATTGTGTCGAACCACTACACACCCAAGCCCGAGAACGAGCAATTCATTAAGGATGAATCCTTCCGCAGAACTCTTTGGCTCATCTACATCCTGGATTGTTTCTTGACCAGCAGCCCCGGCCGCCACCCCGCCCTCACGGCTCACGATGTCAAGGACATTGCCTTGCCTTGCCCAGACATCAGCTTCAGCTTCGGCTCTCCCGTCTACGTGCGCACCTTGAGTGGTCGACCACCCTCTGATCTGCCCGACCCGTCGACCCCGTTGTCTGAGGTCGGCGAGTTTGGCCACATTGTCATGGCCACCCAGGCTTGGCGCAACGTCATCGAGATGCTCACGACCGTTGACCTGGAGACGTTCTCGGAGCAGCAATGTCTGACACTGGAGAACGAGATCGAATCCATCCGCCAGGGTTTGCCTCTGCACTTCATGGACAAGCAGGGCCATATCAATCTCCACATGACCATGGGCAGCGGTTTCACATATGCCATGCTGCACTGTCTTCTGCACAGCGCAACGATCATGGTTAACCGACGTCGCCTTCTTCAGTACATCAGAACTGAAGGTTTCAGCGAAGAGCAGTGGCGCCATGCCTCGAGCGCACATCTACAGGCGGTTGACAAGGCATTCTCGTCTTCTCACAGCATTGTTCAGCTTCTAATCGCTCTTGACGCTGACAGCACCAAGGATGGCGCCGTAGCCTTCCCACTCGTTATGCTGTTTGCCTGCTTTGAGGCTGGAGCGACTGTAGCTTGGTTCAGCCTCAAGGGCCTGACACCATCCAACGTCAACGAGACTTCGCTGGCCATGGTCGAGGACGCCATGCGCTTCCTTAGGGACGGAACTGACCCTTGGACTCTCTCGATCCCCTGGTTCCGTCACCTCTCTGTTATGTCCAAGGTTCTCAAGAATGGTGGTGTTTACCAGTCGAAGCCTGAGCCTAGTCCTCCAGTCAAGGACGATATCGCCAGCCAGCCGGACAGCAACGGCGACGCAATGGACTATGAACGAGCAACCTCGGCACCCACCAACCAAGAGCACCAACGTCTCGATAGAACTAGCGAGCCACCTCGAACGTCTGGTTTCGCAGCTATCAACGGCGGATCGGTCGGCGCCAACACTCCTGCAACGGCCAGCCCGCCCCCAGCCCCCCAGCCAGCCAAGGCTGAATCGCCTCAGGCTCCATCGTCGACCGGTGATGCCCCGACAGAGCAGGCTGGATCGCAGGACCGTGCCGCAACTAATGATATGACTGCCGCTGAGTTGTGTGATGCTTTTGAGAACCAGCTCCTAGAGCTGGACGACCTTGCGGCATTCATGGGCGGCGGCGTCTAGTTGATGCGCGAGTGAGTGTTGCGCTGGCAACCTCTCTCTGATCAGCTGCCCGTGTCACAGTGTTACACAAGGCGAGTATCATTAGGGAGGACGAGCACTGATTTTTCGGGGCGTTCATGGTGAAAAAGAGTTCAGGAGTTGCTGGTCCTGGAAGGCAAGGCGTCGGTCATATCGAATTGGGGATCTTTCACCTCTGACAACCCATGTCTTTCGATTTGCATGCTGCAATTCCTACCTCGGTAGTTTGTGGCTGTTTTACTGTTTTACTATTTGCGTTGGTTCTGTCTCGTCTGCCATTGTTCAGCAACTTCTCCTGGTGCTGCATCTTGTTCAGCCGTTGGAAGAGGCAGTCTGTGTGGCAGAAAGCACACTGCAATGTTAATCAGGGGTATGAGGATGGCATCGAAACGTGGATGTTATGGCGTTTGGCAACAGTGTATCATAGGTGCCACCCACTAGTGACGAAGAGCTAGTGACTTGTAATTTTTCAGGAGCACACAGGTGTTGGCAACAGCGTATCGGCTTCATAGAGGGTGGAATATGTCGAATCAGAAGCTGGCAGATAAAGAAGTTAGTGGTCGGTTGAAGATCAAATCCACTGTTTAGAAAGCATCAATTGAGTCGAGGTAAAAGTGACGGCTTCAGAAACTGCCACCTGAATGGTCTGTTCATTTGATCCAGTACTTGAGTCTTGTTTCATGAACCATCGTTTGCCCCAATCTTCAAGATAATCTCCCCTGAGTCACCATATTGTCAAATGATGGCTGAGAAGGCTGAAAGACTACCGCATGTTGTGGACAATTCTGACCGAAATCATTGGCCGAGGGCAACAACTAGGCAACAGAGAGGGCATCGCCGTCTTTGTAATTAGAACTGACTAGGACTAGACAAGCCACCACTTGAGTCATTCTGCCTGAGTACCTACCTTACCTAATTGCTACAGATAGAACGAACATGTCAAGAGTCCCGTAAAGAGTGTTCTTCTTTATTTGTAAACGGCGGCATGGACTTTTGATGTTTGCAAGTTGCTGCTTACATAGCTTGTAAGACACTGCGGGGCTTAGACGCCTAACTCGTATGTAATACACGTTATTGGTCCATTCAGTACTCTCTGTACTAGTCACGGTAGCACAGCAGCACAGCCCAAGGCAGCAGCGCAGGCTGTGCAGTTGTTACCACTTACAACCAAGAAACGGTGGACTGAGCCTACGTTATAAAAAGCGCTGAGCTCTCCAATTTATCCCACTTTCACTTTCATTTCTTCACCATCAATCATTGCCTTCCTCGAAAAACAACACGATGGACGAAGCCCACAGACAGAAGTTCCAGGTCCGCAACCTGGGTACGCGGTCTGTCACCCTGTTTCCCAGCCGAGCTCAGATCAGTCGGGAGATCAAGGCAGAGCTGAAGCCTGGCACAAATGAAATCACCATCATTGGGCTGTCACCAACCGTCGATGAGGACTCCATCAAGGTCGAGGGTACCGGGTCAGCCATCATCACAGACATCGCTGTCGAGAGTCGAGTCAATCGAGATGACTTTCAGGACATCTATCCCGACTCGGAATCCGAGGATGAGTCCGAGTCGGACGGTGACAATGATGATGACGACTTTGAAAATCATGAGTCTGCAGCCGCCAGGATTGCGGAGGTGAAGGCCAGGACAGAGGAGATCGCGAAGCTTCGCAAGGAGAAGGACCATGCCAAAGAGACTATTGCCAGTGCTGAGAGCCGACTGAAGATCCTTGACTCTTATGGTGCCATGTTGACCAGCTTTGCTCCAAATGCCGACAGTCTTCCCAAGAATCTCGATATTTCCAGCTCGCTTGAGACCTATAGAAAAGAACGCGATCAGCTCTACCAGTACACCGTATCTGGCTCATCCAAGGGGCGTGAGATTGATGAAAAGATTGACAAGTCGACCAAGGAGCTGAACAAGCTACAAAATCTCCTTCGCAAGGAGCGAGCCAAGTTCGACAAGCAAAGGCGCAAGATTGGCCAAGCAAAGCATAAGAAATTACAAGAAAAGGTTCGGAAGCGCAACAATGTCTTTCGGGAGAAGACCAGAGTGCGCCGAGAGCGAGAGATGTTTTGGCCCAGAAATGTCTACCAGGTCAAAGTCAGCCTCGAGACAACCAACAACATGCCCTTGCGATCCCGACAGAACTCGGTCTCGAGCGATCTCGTCACTCTTGCTTCCGAGATCCCGGACAAGGCCGATGAGGATGAGGCCGTGGTGCCATGCGATCTCACCCTGACCTATGTCACAAGCTATGCGTATTGGTCCCCCAGCTACGACTTGATCCTGTCGACGACCACCAATTCGGGCGCCTTGTGCTTCGACGCTCAGCTCACCAACAAGACATCCGAGACTTGGTCGAACTGCAAAGTCATCCTGTCAACCTCCCAAGCAGACTTCTCCTGGCTCAACGAGAAGATCCCGACTCTTGTACCCTGGCACGTCAGGCTCGCGGCCAAGGGCGGTTTTGGTACTTTTGGCTCCGCCGAAACCCCCAACAAGGCCAATGAGATCATGTACTCGGCGGAAGAGATGAACCGCAAGACTGGATGGAAGGCCCAACAGAACAGCAAACCCAAGCCTCGCGAACAGCTTTTCGGACGGGACAACACCACGGGATTCGGCCAAACGATGCAACATTGGAAACCTCGACAAATGCAGCAAATGCAGGCAATGTCGGCTCATCGATATAAACTGAGACAACAGCAAATGAATGCTCCTGTTGCTGGAGGTAGTCTCTTCGGAAGACCTGCGACCCAGGCTGTAATGCAAACTCAAGCACCCGGAGGAGCCCCTGTTCCCGTAGCTCCTGCGCCTCATGCTTCCGGGGCTGGCCTCTTCGGAAGCCGTCCCTCTGGAGGTACTACTGCTTCTGCCGGCGGTCTCTTCGGAAGTGCGCCTGTGAATGCAACAGCAGCTTTCGGGAGCAGCAATCCCAACCATGGGAACAACCACGAGACTGGACCGACTCATTCATTGTTCCCCCAAGGCCCTATTCCGGAAGAGCTCGAGGAGGACTCCGAGGCAGGACCGCCCACCCCCGAGGAGCAACCCAAGCTCGACTTCCAAGAATCGGCGTTCGAGGAGACCGGTCTCACGTCCACCTACGAGCTCTCGGGCCTCAAGACTCTTGCCCCATCCCCCACCACATCCAAGCAGCGCGTCGCCCGGGTCTCGTTCAAGAACGTCAACTTCAGCCACACCGTCGTGGCCAAGTACAAGCCCGTGGCGTACCTCAAGGCGCGGCTCCTCAACGGCAGCAAGCTCTCGCTCATCCAGGGCCCCGCCGGCCTGACGCTGGATGGGTCGTTCATGGGCCGGACGTCGCTGCCGCGCTGCAGCCCGGGCGACTCGTTCTCGATCAGCCTCGGCGTCGACCCGGCCATCCGCGTGGCGTACCCCAAGCCCGACGTCAAGCGCAGGCAGGCCGGCATGTTCTCGACCGAGGACAGCAGCGCGTACGGCCGGCTGATCAAGATCTTCAACACGCGCTCCGGGGACAAGGGAAGCAAGCCGGTCCACATCACCGTCCTGGACCAGGTCCCCGTCAGCGAGGACGACAAGGTCCGCGTCGACATCGTGCAGCCCCGCGGCCTCGTCGAGGGCGGGCCAAAGGTCAGCGCCGGCTCGTCCGCAAAGGAAGGAAAGGAGGACGAGGACTGGGGCACGGCGACCGCCGACAAGAAGGCGGGAGGAGAGGTTGTCTGGGATGTCAAGCTCAATGCCGGACAGGGAGTCAAGTTGAGCCTGGAGTATACCTGCTCGTTCCCGACTGGAGAGCACGTCGTCAATGTTTGAAGAAAGAGGAAGAAGCACTGGAAGTACTGAGAGGGGACAGGACATGTGGATGAAGAATTGCAATGATGCAACGACAAGTGCTGCATAGGATTCGGAATTTATTTTGAGATCTCGATGGACCATCAACAGGGTAGCTGGAGGGGTTACTGTTTTAGCAATCCGGGCATCTATGACAAGGTCTGGACCGCAGGGATTCCAAAAGATGTATCTGGGAATAGGATATCCAAATTAACGAGTAGATAGCTAGATAGCAGAAACCCATCATAAGTCTCAAGAGTTATGCATCGTTCGTCCGTGTATCTTGCCGCCATGTCAGCTTGTGAATAATGTTCCTATTTCGGCTGACTATATCAATGTGCCGGGATGAAGCCGCGGAACAAGGAGCCGTGATACGCGGGAAGAAGTCAGTTGGCTAAATACTCTGTACAAGGGTTGGGTTGGAGAAGTACTTTGCACTCCAAATTGCAATGTGTAAGCGAACATGAAATCTTTTTGCTTTTTTTGGAGAAATACAACGTTTTGACTTTCTGCCCCACTGTGGTGACAGCGGTTGAGGCGTCTGTTCCCTGATGACGTTCTTCTCCCCTCCATGCACGAGATCCGAGACGGTCCCCTTCATCTGTTTGTTCTCTGGGTTGGCCACAAACGAACACGACAAACGAGCCGTCGCATCGATGAACGATCAATTAAACACGACGCGCCCATCCCACGCGTCGCTAGCCCAGGCAACCAGAGGCTAAAATAGCGCGACTGGCGCGACGGTCGAATCGGACCCTGAGAAGATATGGAGCGTATGGATCTCGTTGATAAAATAGCGGCAGTCGCTCGCCCGATCCAGGGGTCTGAAAGTCGAATCGCACGATGTGGAAACGAGTGCGACGAGTTAGGTGACCCGTTTGGAAACGCTGCGCTGCTCTTATCAGAGGGACAGGGAAGATTAGAGAAAGAAAAATAAAGACGTCGCCGACCCAGGTTTCTTCCGGGCGGTTTTGTGAATAGCCTCTTCTCTCGGTCCTGCACACACATTCATTCAGCCACTCTCTCCTTCACCTGTTGTACGCAGAACAGCATCCCCATTCAGAACACCAGGAAAGCAGACCGACCGCAAAAATGTCCAAGGCTTTCATTCAGGTTTGTTGCTCCTCTCTCCCACGGACTGGTCGCATCCCCGCTGCTAACACTCTTTTCCCAGCGCCCGGCCCCAGGCTTCAATGCCATGACCGTCTTCGCCAACGGAGAGTTCAAGGAGATCGCCCTGTCCGACTATCTCGGTCAATGGTAAGCACATGTCCCCCTTCTCCCGCATCACCGCAATACCTGTGCTGACACTCATCACTCGCAGGGTCGTCCTCCTGTTCTACCCCATGGACTTCACCTTTGTCTGCCCGACCGAGATCATTCAGTTCAACGACGCCCTGGCCCGCTTCCGCGCCATCAACACCACCGTCCTCGCCCTCTCGACCGACTCGCACTTCTCCCACCTGGCCTGGCAGTCGCAGCCGCGCAAGCAGGGCGGCCTGGGCTCGGACCTGGAGCTGCCCCTCGTCGCCGACCGCAGCCAGAAGATCTCGCGCGACTACGGCGTGCTGCTCGAGGACGAGGGCGTCGCCCTGCGCGGCCTGTTCATCATCGACCCCAAGGGCGTCCTGCGCCAGATCACCGTCAACGACCTGCCCGTCGGCCGCAACGTCGAGGAGACCCTCCGCCTCGTCCAGGCCTTCCAGTTCACCGACGAGCACGGCGAGGTCTGCCCCGCCGGCTGGATGCAGGGCGCCAAGTCCATGAAGGCCGACCCCAAGGGCTCCCTCGAGTACTTCTCCTCCGTCCCCGACGAGGCCGCCAACGGCCACGCCAACGGCAACGGCACCAACGGCACCAAGCGGGCTCGCGTTGACTAGGAGGCTCCGCGCCTTGATTACGTGGTCAAACCGAGCGCTGTCAGAACGACCGCCCTGCTTAGCCCCCGCCATTGGGGCAAGACCTTCTATGGCTCCAAGAAGTCTCGTGTTGACTAGGATGCTCCAAACATCTTTGATGGGCCGACGAGGCGGTTGAGGAGCTCATTCGAGCGAAGCATCCATGTCAATAGTGAAGATGATGCTTTCCACATGTTTTAGAGCGTGAAAAAAAGAAGGAGGAAACCCCGGTAATAGATCTAGATCTAGATTAGAATCACGGCCTCCAAACACTTGTTTGGTTGGCTGCTCTGTATACCTTGCAACGACACGGCATATGTTGTAAGACAACATCAATTTTTGCGACTGTTTACTTTTGTCAGTTCCGACTCCTCAATGTCATATTGTATGTCATACGTTCAAGTGATTCTCGGTGCAGAGTAATATTATCGCATCAAGTCGTGCATATCGTGACGTGCACGATTCTGCATGTTTAGCGTGCTACTTAGAACTGACATCTACCATCATTTCAAGTTGCTTTTACTTCTTCCAGGCTTCATGCAGAGCCATTAACTCAATTCGAACCCAGAAACATTGACATAAGAACATGAAAGCTAAAGTTTTGCTTTGCTCTTCATTTCTCCCTTTCCCTCTTTCCCCGATTCAATGATGAAAAGACGCGAACATGCATAAAGACAAAAGCAAGACCTTGCTCCCGGTCTCAGAGTCCATGCTTATTATTCGACGAAAAGGACCATCCAAGGACTCCTTCTATCTGCTCGATGAGCTCAAGACCATCATTGAGTGCGTCGAGGGCGGGGATAGGAGTATACCAGTCTGTTCGTTGCCGCGCGTGGAATATCCTTCGGGGATCTTAGATCCAGATCCTGTAGAATCGAGTCTTGGGACCCTTGTCCTCAGTACAAGCGAAGGGAAAGGCTGGTCAGGAGAATTATCCAATGGTGAGTATTCAAGGTGTCGTCCGCGGGACAACAGCATCAGATGGGAGGACCAACTAAATTTTGTCCTCAGTACACTTTACCGGCAAATCACAAGCGAAATGGCTTTCTGATACGGACCAAGGCCCAGGGATGTACTTGAAGGTGCCTGATGGCGCGAGCGTCCTAGATGGCCGCTATGTCCTCCAGGCCTCAACCGGGCGCGTGTTCAGTGTCTCATCGCTCGAAGACGACTTCAGCAACGCCTTTGTCGGCGGCGCTCTCCGGGACGGCCCCGACAGATACAAATGGCTGGATATCACCAACAAGATCCCGGTGCCGTCTATCAATCTCCACCGAGGACCGACGAATCTGCCCCTCAAGGGCCTAAAGTTCGCCGTCAAGGACACGATCGACATCGCCGGGCTCGAGACGGGCAACGGGAGCCGGTGCTACCGCGCCCTGTACCCGCCGCGGGATGAGACGGCGGCCTGCGTCGAGCGGCTGACGGACGCCGGCGCGGTCCTGCTCGGCAAGCTGCGGTGCTGCCAGTTCGGCGACGGCCAGGACCCGCTCGAGCGCCTGGAGGAGGCCACGCCGACGAACCCGCGCGGCGACGGCTTCCAGAAGCCCTCGGGCTCGAGCTCCGGGTCCGCCGCCGCGTGCGCGAGCTACGCCTGGCTCGACTTTGCCGTCGGCACGGACACGGGCGGGTCCGTCAGGCACCCCGCGGCCGTCAACGGGGTGTACGGCATCCGGCCGTCCCGCGGCGCCATGGAGAGCAGCGCGGGGCTCGTGGCCGCCGAGGTGTTCGATACGCCCGGCGTCTTTGCGCGCTCCGCCCGGCTGGCCGAGGTCGTGTGCAACGTCATGCTGAGGGACGAGGTGCGGGCGTATCCCGGCCGGAAGGAGCTTCGGTATCGGCTGTTGTATGCTGTCGAGCCCGAAGGCGCGGAGCCCACGGACGCTCCCAAGTTCTTTGCCCGCAGGCGAGCGTTCACACAGGAACTTACACCTGCGGAACAGATTATGGAAAAGTTCGTTGCTGCACTGGAGCAGTACCTTGGATGCAAGCGCCAGGAAGTATGCATCTTTGACCTGTGGAAAGAAACGCATCCCGAGGGAACGCCTGACGATCTGATCGAGGCCACGGGTGACATGTACAAGAACATAGTCTATAACCAGCTATCGCAAAACGTCATCGAACCTTTTCGGCGGGCATATCTTGCGCGCCACGGCAAGATGCCCTTTATAGAGCAGAGCACGAGTAAACGTCTCGCATACGGCGCGAACGTATCGGAACCAGAAATGCAGGCCTCCTTCAGAGCCCTGGAGGCCTTTTCCGGCTGGATCAACGACGTCTTATTGCCGCCACCCTCCTCAGATGATGGTGTAGTGCCCATCCTCGTGTACCCGCAGACCTGGGGAAAGCCGTCGTACAGAGACGACCTCGGCAGGCTCGCGACGGGCAAGGTCTTTTGGGACGGGTTCTCTGCGTACTCGTTGGCGTACGCGTCGGGCTGCCCCGACTTTGCGCTGCCCCTGGGCGAGGTCGAGTTCGACTCCAAGATCACCGGGACGGCCGAGTGTCTGCCCGTGGCCATCTCTATCATGGCGCCTCGGGACATGGACAGGCTTCTGTTGGCGGTGATAGGAGATCTGGAATCTCAAGGTTCGCTACGAGAAGTCGCATGTGGTTCGTCCCTTTGGAATAAGAGTAAACCCCCTGGATAGACAAGAGGCATGCAGAGCAAATCCACCAAGCATCAGCAATTGGGTTGCACGCGGGATAGGGTTGAATGCCGAGTTTTGTGTTCAATGCAAATGAATAAAGCCAGATATATACCAGAATAGTCGCTCATACATGATTCCACAACAAATTTAGATCATTGCTCATTTACAAACAGACCAGCCATACCCATGCCAGTTCCGATACACATGCTCGTTAGCAGGATCTTCTTCTTTTGCCTCCTGCACTCGCTCAGGCCGGTGACGATCTGTCTCGCGCCGGTCGTGCCCAGCGGGTGGCCGAGGGCGATGGCACCGCCGCGGGGGTTCATCTTGGCCCAGTCGAGACCCAGCTTGTCCCGGCAGTAGACGGCCATGGTGCCAAAGGCCTCGTTGAGCTCGACGACGTCAATGTCGGCCAGGCCGAGGTTGTACTGCTTGAGCAGCTTGGGGATGGCGATGGCGGGGCCGATGCCCATGATGCGCGGGGGCAGGCCGGCGACGGTGGAGCCGACGTACTTGGCCACGACGGGGACGCCGAGCTTGATGGCGGTGGAGCGCTTCATGAGCACGACGGCGGCGGCGCCGTCGGTGACCTGGCTGGCGTTGCCGCCGGTGGTGACGGGACCCCACTGCGGGAAGGCGGCGCGGATCTTGCCCAGGCCCTCGGCCGTGGTGCCGGGCCGGATGCCCTCGTCCTTGGTCAGGGTGACGGTCTTGACCTCGCCGTCGGCGCCCTTGACCTGGGTGGTGATGGGGACGATCTCGTCGTCGAACCAGCCGGCCTTCTGGGCCTCCTCGGCCCTCCGGAAGCTCTCGGCGGCGTAGGCGTCGACCTGCTCGCGGGTGATGCCAAAGTCCGAGGCGACGTTCTCGCTCGTCCAGCCCATGGCCATCATGGTGTCCTTGGCCTCCTGGCTGGTGAGCATCTCCTCGTCGAACGGCTGCTCGAGGCGGTCGCCGCCCGCCGTCATGGACTCGCCGCCGATGGCCACGCCGACCTCGATCGAGCCGGCCGAGATGGCGTGCGCAATGTCCGCCGTCGCCTTGAGGCCCGAGCTGCAGAAGCGGTTGACCGACGAGGCGCCGGCCGTGTTGGGGAAGCCGGCCGAGAGGGATGCCGCGCGCACCTTGTATGCTGCCTTGCCGTCGGAGACCTGTAATCGAAGGTTGGTTAGCTTCTGGTGATGCTCCAGCGATAGGAACTATGGAAACGTACATTTCCAAAGCAGATATCCTCAACGAGGGCAGGGTCGAAACCCATGCGCTCTCTAACCTCCTTCAGCAGGGCATATGTCATGTACTCGAGCGAGGTGTCCTTGAAACCGCCCTTCTTGCCCTTGCACAGCGGGGTTCGGATGGCCAGTGTGATGACAATATCGTCGGCATTTTTCGATGTGCTATTGAGGAAGTGTCAGCAACCAAGAATTGCGCGGCGAAAGCAGAAACGTCGCTGGAGTAAATAGGCTGGAGTAAATAGTCGGGGCGGTGGCTGTTTGGTTCCAGCGGGCGCTTCAGAGGGGTTGTTGGACGTACATTTGCGACAGGCTCGTGCCGGGAGCCAGCTGCTTGACAATCGAGGCAATACGTTCGGCGGCCATTTTGGAATCTTGTTCTATTCTGTTTGAGAGTTGTACAACAAGAAGGGAGACTGTCAACAAGGTAACCTGTTTAACCGAAGAGGAATCCGACACTTCATAAGTAACCCAGAAAGGCCGACAACCGTCGCCTCGATCCAAAGGGCCCGTGGGGCGACCCCGTAATGCCAACTGCTGGCGCCCCCCAGACTCCCAGACTTGCCGAGGCACATCGGGCAAATCCACAAATCTGGTTGGTACTGGCCGTGCAGCTCGGCAGATTCCACCGGGCGGATGTCCACGATCGCTAATCAGCCTCTAAACGTCCCCTAAAGATAATCTGGGGTAAATACAAGTAACAATTCTAGGGATGCGCCGAGGGCGGTTGGGCAGTATGTATGCCGGTGGATTTCTGGTGAGATCTCCCGTAGAAGCCGGCATCGACGCCGTGACTTTTCTTCTTCTATTATTGCCTGTTTTTATTCGTCGTGCACTTTGCGGAAACATCACAATGCAGTATTGCTCTCAATAACGAGAACACAATCAAGCTCTTTCCCAAAGTTTGGTGCTGAGTTCTGGCATGCATGCATGCCTTCCCGGTAGCTTCTGTAAAACCCGAAGCCCGTGTAAGCGGCCGAGTTACCTAAGCAAGGACTTCAGATTAGAGGCCGGTGATGAAACAGGCTCAATTGAAAGTAACTTCCTTCCAGCCAATCATATTGACCACAAGCAAACGGACCATCCAGAACTCTTGCCAAATCGAATAATAACAGTTGATGTTGATTCCCTACTTTCGTCAACGCCGGCAAAGTGACGCAGTCCCAGCGGGATTTTGATTGTGATTGTCTGTTGAGTGATTGTGCTCTGCCCGTCTGACCAAGATCAGAGTCAGCCAACAATGACAACAAACGCGGAAGTGAAGTTGCTGGCAGGTCATGGGCAAAGCCACTTTAATATTTGTTCATTTTGTCACTATGATATATTTCAGAAGATGTCCGTATCCAATACTATATATGTAACTCCCAGGACATCACTTGCTAGATGCCAGACACAGTTCTGTTCTGTGTTTGGACTTTACCGCCAGTATTCTCAAGACAATACATTTTCCATCAAATACTAGCAACAGGTCAGCATTGCATGACTTGAGACAATGGTCAGTTTTCAATCGTGATGGACTCGGTGCTGGCCAGACCACGGTCAAGTTCTTGCAGGAGTGAATCAGGAACATGAAATATTGATGCACCTCGAGACAGTGAAGTTGTGTATTATGTGGGAGATTGTAGTCGCTTTCCTGGTAACAGAACCGCTCCTCGAATAAATATATGGTCATTGTGTTCTATTCATAGGTCGTGGACATGTTGCTGCCAGACCCGATTTCCTTTGTTGTAGTATGTGTGGTAGTGACCAACCGCCATTCAATGATTATTCCACCTGATGCAACTCCGCTGCAAATGGAAGGGACTCTGACAAGAGCTTCTCTACTGGAATAAACACAATCACAAATTTCCAGCCGGGCCCTACCTTCCTATTTCTCAAAAAATATTTAAGGCCAGAATCTCTGTCCCACCACAGCTTCTTTCCTTCTCCATCCATCTTCACCACATTGTTTGTTCGCACTACAGAACTGCACGAACGACCTTCACCAACCAACACGCAAATACCACTCTACACACCAAAATTCACCTCGCCCACGACGCGACCCAAAAAAAAAAAAAAACACCCTAAGCTACCTTCAGCTACCACAATGCGTACCCTCGGCGCGCTCAAGACTGCTGTCGCAGTAGTCTTCCTGGCTCGGACCGCTCTTTCTCTTGCTGTCTTCCACAACCAGGATGCTGCTGTTCGCCACGACGAGATGCTCGAGAGCTCCCATGTCCGCTTGGGAGCTCGAGATGCTACTCTGAGCACCCAGATCTCGTCGGCCCTGCACACCGGATATCCGAACTCGACCGTGAGCATCACCGCTACCGTTGCTACTAGTAACATCTCGTCCTCTGCCAACACCGTCACCGCCTCCACCACGACTTCTACGGCTACCTCGACTTTGACTACTACTGCGACTGCCACCTCGGGGGGTGGGGGTAGCACCACCACCACTTCACTCTCTGGTGGTGGTGGCACCCCCAACACTTCCGCTTCCGGGAAGGAGCTCATGATCGAAATCCAGAACAACCGGGACGAGCCCATCAACGCTTACATTGGCGGCAAACAGAGAATCGTTGTAAATGGCACGCCTCCGACGCTTGAGCCGGTAATGCTGCGGACCGACCTGAACCAGTATTATCCTTTGAAGAATGTTCCGGCCAATGATTCCAATAGTCCCACAGCAGTTCCCTCTGACATACCTCTCGCCATCAGAATCCCGGCAAAGTCAAGCTCCAACGTCACACTTCCCGACTACCTGATTTCGGGCCGTGTCTGGATTGCCGAAGGAGACCTGGAATTCCGTGCTTACCCTGGCGGCGCATTCTCGGAGCCTTCTGGTGCCAACCCTTCTCTCAAGGAGTACAACGTCAAGTGGGGCTTTGTCGAGCTCAATCATGATGCCGGTGGAATCATCATCAATCTCTCTTTCGTTGACTGGGTCAGTCTCAGCATGGGAATGAGTTTGAGTTTCGCGACAGGTCAAGGAACAAACACCTCAACTGTTCAAGGCCTCGAGGCTGGAGCGATGCAAAACATCTGCAACGATCTCAAGACACAGGCTTCCATCTCCGGTAACAATGGCACACACGACTGGGACAAGCTCTGCATCTACTCTGAGGACGGCAAGGATCTTTTGCGAGTCTTCTCCCCAAACATCGATGCCAGCATTCACCGCCCCAACAGCACTCTTGTGAACTACTACGACGACTACATCAATCAGGTCTGGGACAAGTACCAGAAGCAGAACCTCACGCTACAACTGCAAGGCGGCTCTGACGGCATGCCTTTGACAACCCCAGGTCCCGGACAGAACACCACGTGCAGCGTACAAGCAAACAGCAACATGACCTGTGATCAGAGCGACCACTCCTATCCCAAGCCAACTACAGCCGACATCTGGGGATGCAATTCTGGACCGTTCGTCGTTGGAGACATCAATGCAACTATCGCAAGGGACTTGATGCACAGCCGTATTGTTCCTCGGCTCTGTGCAGCGTTCACCCGCTCGACCCTTCTTCTCGATGGCGGCAATATGCAGCCCTTTGCCCAAGTGGCCGACTACTACAGTGCCAATGTCACGAACCACTACAGCCGTATTGTTCACAAATACCTGGCTAATGGTACGGGCTATGCGTTCTCCTACGACGACGTTAACCCATGGGGCATTGACCACGATGCAGCTGGCGTTCTTGCCGCCGACAAACCCACCAAGGTTCACATTGATGTGAAGGGAGATAAGGCAGACAACTAGAGCAGGGATGCAAAAAGAAAATTGGGCATGGGCATTTTAGAGGATTCATTTTGCCGGCGTTGGTTACATCTCTTGCCTTGTTTTAGAGGGCCATGAATCATGAAAGACATTGAGTAGAGCAATTTTTGCATGCTGGGCAATACATTTCCGGCGACTCGACAGATTGGAGGTCGAATCCCATTTTCTGAGAGAGGTAGCAGATGCCAAATATGATAACAGTTGACCCAAACCCGATTTGACTTGATATTTTCGTTCTACTGTACCTACACCGTTACTATTCGCTTGTAAAAGACACTTTGAGGCACAACAATGATCTGTGACGAGCATGGCACGCAGTCTCAGCAACTCGAGCGCGGCGAGAAACAAACGTAATTTTGACAGTAGAGATTGACGCCCAATTTGAAGCCAAACATCTGGCGTGGCACCTTCGGACAAGCTTGAAGCTCTGTTGTTATGGGTTGCAACATACATGACTGCAAACGAAGATGTGCCATTGATTATTTTCGTGATTAGAAAACACTATTTCTTTTCCTGCTATAGACAGTCATGACACGTCAAAAATAAGATTTCTCTGCGCCTGACTCTTGTAGAAACAACCAGTATCCGACCTAATTATGGAGCCTAACCTGAATACGCCTTGACACCTTAACCTACTCTATACCATTATCCATCTATAGAAAACTCATGTATGACAATAGGCCTCCTTCAGAGGCTTGCGAAAAATGATCCGACAAGAGAAACTGCTGCAAATGCGATAAGAAGAGGCGAACCGCTCCTCGAGGCAGCAGAAGTCGGCGACACGCCTTTGGCAGACTCTCCAAGGTCTGGAATTGATGTCAGCTCAAGACACAAACGAACGGCCTTCACTAGAGTTGATCTGGAGGACTGCCACACTTACACCAGTTTCCAATATCCGTCAACTCGCCGGCATTGTTCAGCATGACGGCGTTCTCGCCCACGTTGCTGACTTTGGACCTGAACGAGCCGAAATAGCTGTATCTGCCGACGGTGTCCAGGCGGTCAAAGTACTCGGCGGAGGTGTTGTAAAAGTCCTGCGTGGTCTCCAGGTTCTGGTCGTTGTAGTTGTACTCGGTGATCCACTGCGTGACGTTTGGGAAGCTGTAGGACGGTGTCAGTATTGTGAGTATTCGCACAAGAGATGAGAGTCAGTTCTACTCACGCTGCAGAGTACGACCCCATGTGACTCGCCAGCCCTTCAAAGTTGCCGTACCAGTGAATATTGACGAAATTGTACGTGCAGTTCTTGGTATCGCCGTCGGTGCTGATAATGGCAGAACAGTTCGCCAGAAATTGCTGCAGCCACGGAATCCCGTTGTATCCGCCCGTACACGCCGGCAGACCGAGCTTGACGCCCTTGGCGGCCAGGGGCTCGATATTCTTGACCCAGACCTGCGCGGCCAGGGCGGGCTGGATCCCGGAGCCGCCGCTGGACGAGTCGCCGTCGGGCTCGTTGAAGCCCAGGACGTGCGAGATGTTCCGTCCGCCGTCGATTAGGCCGGTGACGGCGTCGAGGAACGACGTGTCGCTGATGCTGCCCCACAGCATGGGCACGAACTCGAACTGGTCCTGCGCGTAGTCGGCGAAGTCGGCCGACGGCGCCGAGCCGTAGTTGTAGTACCACGTCAGGTCCGATCCCGATTCCACCCATATCTTGTTGTCCTGCGGCCATTTCGAGTTGGGGACGAATACCAGACCACGCTTGGAAGACGAAGTGGCCGACACATATCCGCTGAATGCGAGGAGCGAGAGTCCTAATGATAACATGCTGAAAAATTATATTTGGCGATGAGGTCGATCCTGATAAGCAAGGGTTCGTTCCCAGCAGGGTGGGTGGAATCAGCAACCGGCCAAATTGCAGACACAGGCAGGAGTCGAGAGGGACAATAGACGATTACCAGAAACAATCCTTTAATTAATAAAAAAGAGCGACAGTATCAAGAATGACAAGTAAGGAACGACGATCACATTAGATCGAGCACAGGGCCATCACAGATAATAAGTACGAGCGAGCGAGCAGAAAGATCATCAGCCAAGCAGGCCTCGACTCACCATTCGCGTCCTCAGCCATTCGCATCGCACCGATATGAGCGGGCCAAGCCTCTCAGATCTCCCGTCAGATCCAATGGCGAGACCCTGGCGACCCAGAGAAAATGGGACTGGGCCCCCCGTATTCAGCGAGATATTGGGACCTGAGCCGATACTATTATGCATATCCTAACCGCATTTCCCTAGATAGGGAAGAGAGGCTAATGCAGGTCGCAGGACCTGAGAAAAGGGCGCCACTTAAGCGGCGGCGAGTCTTGGCTAGCATAGGGGACTAGACGATCTGTGTCTTGGATGACTTGCAGAGGAAGAGAGAGAAACTTGGGAATCGTTTGTCATGATGTCTCTCCATAAAGGCCATAGTCGAAGTTTGAGCACGGCGATGAGCGATTGGAGAGATGCGCACGCACCGGTGCGGTCCGAGACATGATGGGAAACCAAACGCCCTTTGGGCCTCCCGGCGAGCGATGGGGTTGCTGCTTTGCTGCTGAGGCCCTGGCACTGCCAACCCGCCGAGTCGGGGACGCTATCGAATGCAGCTGCAGCATTAGGAGAGCTGATGCCTGGTATAATGTAAGCTGAGCTTGGCAGCCTGTCAATACTTTTCAGCAAGCTCCTGTTCCATCGAAGAATTCAATAAATAGACCTTCTACATCGCAATCATTACCAAAGAAGTTGTCACAGAATCAAAATGGGAATTACGGTGATCCAATCCTGATCCATCTGAGCACCAAAAAGCGACGGATCCGGCAGCTACGGTAGTGCGCTCGGATCTTACTGATTGGCGTACCAGATTAGTGGTTGGGGCCCGTAGATTCTCGGCTCTGCTACCGAGGGTTCCGCCGTAGAAGCGTCGCTAGCGCCTGCGAGATCTACACTGGACGATATGAAGTATTTTGGGACCAGAACTCTAGACGTGCTCGAGCCAAAGTGGACGGAGTTCGGCTGACGTTTTGCTGACAGCTTCAATGAGTGTGTATTCGGGAAACATACAGTTGTAGGATACAATGTAATATGATGCGACAAGGGCACATTCTAGGATACGGATCAACCTCGATACATGGCGGCAGCCATCATTGTGATGGTCGATTTGATTTGTTGCACGGATGTACTGTAAAAGCGATATCCAGTCTCCTTGGTCAACATCAAGTTTGGTAGATTTCTAGAGATCCTTCGAATTTCAAACCGTGACTGTATACTACTGCGCACCACCATTGTGATAATTTGGAAAGTTCGTAGACGTACATGGCCATTACAGCACAATGACCAACTCCGCTTCCTTCAGCCAGGCCGTTGATATCATGAGCAAGCGCATTCTCACTTATGAAATAGACGTATTTTCGAGTGAAATGGTTACCCGGAAACAGCATGTCGAGGTCAAGATGAGTACGTACAGTCTCATATGGGCTCCAATCTTTGTGAGAATGCATCTCCGTCAGCCATGTACGTACGCGGTTGAGAAACTACAGCGGGACATCTATTTCTTTCCATAGAAGCTGCAATGGACGCCGGTGAGCTTTCATTCCGTGAGTTAGTACCAGTCGTGAGTTCCTTGACCTCGCTCATGATGCGCTTTCCATTTGTTCCTTCCCGCGAACACCAAGTCCGTATCAAAACTGCTGTTTTCCCGCGTGGTAGCTTTCTCGTGGTCAACTCGCTTCATTGCAAGCTACAACATTTCTACGCGTAAAGGTCAGCATCACATATCCCGCAATCATTTTGGGTTCAACATGTCTAGCCCTTCGGAAAACGACACAATCAAACTGGCGCGAGATGCCCGTCGTCTACTTGCTCCACGAAGCACAGATAGCTACACAGATGCGGGTATCCGTTTCGCTCTCCAAGCGCTGAGCATACCGACTACAGCTGGTAAGACTGCTCAATACCCTCGACCAGTCTTCACAGATGCATTCGCTTATCTAACATACTCGTGCCGCAGCCCGACTTCTCAAAGATATCAGCAAAGCCGAAAATGCTTGCGCCCTCGGGCTTCGAAACTTGCATCTTTTTTACATGACTGCGCCCCGAGAGGGATGGAGTCCTGCCTCCCCATCGCAGCGAAGTCGTTACATGTCAAAGTTTTACGGAGCAGGAGAGCGGGTGGAACGGGATTGTTCCAATGTCCTGGCCGCGCTGACGCTGAACCGAGTGCTTTCCAAGTCGACGTGGACGGCCCAGGAAGAAGCACAAATGTTACAGTCTGTCAAGAGGATGATATTTGTGGTATACAAATGGATGGAAAAGTAAGTCAGTCTTCTTCTGTGCGAGTACTCTCACTAACGGTAATGAAGCCTTCTTGAACAGCAGGCACGAGACTCCAGAGACCAAGAGACTGAAGAATCTGATGGTCAAACACGCAAGGAAGTGAGCGGCCCACGTGAAGTTCATTCCGAAATGCATACTCAGCGCAGTAGGCAAGACATGAACAAGTATCATCATTTCAAAAGCGGTAGAGTCGGGGCTCCGCGCCCTATTCCACGTTTTCCTAGCTTGAGTGAGTTCCTTGCACCTGCAAGTAAGGACTTTCCGGATACTTAATGGCACAAACAGCTTAATTTCATTATTTGCCCGACTCAATGTGGATACTATCGAACATGTCTGCTGCGAAGAGTGAATATAGCTCGAATGACGATGATCTTCGGTGAATAAGCTATTTGAAAAGAATGCCAGCAAGATGACGACTACTTCAAGCCCGCAAGTCACTTCGACGCGATACAATCCGTCTGGACTTGCTCAGGCCATTCAAGAGACGTTTAGCAGGAAATCTGAAAATGGAGTGTTAGCATGCGTATCTTCCAATCGGACTTAGATAACTCACCGGGTCGGGACCGGGAACAGTGTAGTTTGTGAAGTCATTGTAGATCTGTTGATACACCATTAGCCACAACACTGTTTGGTTTCGCTTACCCCCCCAGATGATGGGAGGGCGGCCGGCTCGGCAGACTTACGTTGACCGTGTAGCCGGGGTCGGTATCCTTGAAGGCGCCGGGGATGGCGACGCCCGAGAAGGTCTGGGAGCCGCTGCCGCTGACGGTGACCTGGGCGCACGAGATGTAGAACTGCGGGATGCCGGCGGGCCAGGGGTTGTGGATCGCGAGCTGCTGGATCCGGAGGAGGTAGTCGCCGGGGGCGATGCAGGTGGGGATGGTGTAGCTGTAGGATTCTGTTTTGGGAAGCTTAGTGATTTGTTCTTGCGAGAACAAGAAAAGGGGTTGTGGAGATGAGGGGGACTTACGGGCTAGGTCCCAGGTTGCAGTCGAGCCGCTGAATGTCGGGCCTGCCGGTGTACATCGTTAGAAAGTGCATCTGACCAGGTAGTCTGACGGGACCTTACCGTCGTCGTGGATCTTGAACCACTCTCCGCTGCCGTCGTAGTCGGAAGCAGCGCCGGGGGCCTTGGACATGTAGCTGAGAAGAGGTGAGCATGTTATATACAACGGTCATTGTATACCCGTTCGTGCTGCTTACATGGAAACAGGTCCTTGGTGATAGACGGCCTGGCATTGGAGGTCAGAACGAGGGTTCATGCCGTCTAGGATTATGCTGTCAGGAGACTCACAGTGTCGAGAGTAAAGGTAAAGGCATCGCCAGCGTTCACGGCGACGGTATCAGTGCCAGTGCCGTTGGCGCCGACATTGCAGCGGAGGTCGTTCGAGGTGAGATCTGGGATTATAAGAAACTGGTCATAAATTTCCGTGTACGTGTTTCACTGACCGGTGACCGGCGAGTTGTAGTTGGTGTTCTCGCGGACTGTAAATAGTGGTGATCGTTAGTCATAAATATCTAGACTGGGCCCTATCGCGATCGGGCTTGGCATACTATACTGGTAGACAGCGTATTGGGTCGATCCGATGCTGAGCTGCTCGAAGATGTAGTGAGCTGACGCTCCGCTGACCGCAAAGGCGGCTGCGACGAGGCTGATGGCGTTCTTCATGCTGGGCTGCGTGTGTAATAAAAACAGACTTGGCAAACGGTAAGATATCCAAAGAAAGATCGGTTTCAGCAGAGGAGTATATTTAAATGTTTGACTGTCCTACGGAAACGTCTTTATAGTTGGGCAGCGGAAAGCATGGTCCTCGTCGGTGCCAAGGAAAAGGAGGCTCATTTCCACCATTGAGCTCGAAGCAGAACCAGGAAACGGCAACGGCACAGGCATCGATTTTAATTGACTCATGCAAGGTAGATGAACAAGCTCAGAAGCTGGTATCGAATAGAGCAAAATCGTCATGGGTCGCATCCTGGACACCGGGACCCAGTGAGAGCGCTGGAACGGGACTCGCCAGTGTCCCGATTAGGCAATGCGGAAGATGACCGCGAGGCTCGCGCGCATCGGAGCATCATGCACGTTGCCAACAGATTACTCTTTGAGTCTCGAACTGCCGCTACCAACGTTCCGAATGGTACGGTATCCCAACGTGATAAGACGCTATCGAGTCGCGTCGGCAGCTGCGGGACGAAGTGCAGTTCCCAAAATAATAGATTCCTTGGCACCGCGCGCACTGGTAACCATCCAAGACGTTCTCCTATTGCTTGCTGTATACTCGATTGGACGTCTTGAAAATTATTTCCGGGGGTGCAATGATACCGTGGAGTCTCGCTGGACTGCTTAATTCAAGGGAAGTCGTCATATACGTCCTACACAGTGGTGATATTGTCACCAGCCATGTGCCGGATCAAGGCATGCATTCGGCCCATGCAACTGACTATGCCCACATGCTGAGTGATCTCAAGTCGACGCGAGCAGCTCATTTTCCCCCTGCTCTTTGAGAACTTGGTGGACTGTTTCCAAGACTGTAGCGTGCAGGGCTTTTGGTGCGGCGACAAAGCCATAGTTGTTGACGAGCTTCCTCCCAACAGTGAGGTCAATGTCCTTGCCATCGACGTCGGTAATCTTGCCGCCGACCTCTTCGAACAACAACATTGCTCCCGCGTGATCCCAAATCTTTGCATACCTATCTCGACGTTTATACACCCAGACGGTCATGTTGGCGGCGCCGAGAGCCAGTGTCACCCATCGAGGAACCCAACCCAGCAGGTCGCACCCGGGAAACTCGACTCCGAGTCTCTCAACGATGACCTGGTGCGCATCGTCCACGCCCGACACGAGGGTGTTGAAGCAGGTGACGGAGCGAAGGTCTTGGGCTGCGGCCGTCTCAGCATGCGGCTCGATCTTCTGTACCTTTACCTCACTCGTCGACGTGAACAGCGGCCGGACGTAGGTACCGTAGCCCTTTGCGGCGAAGACGATGGAACCACACCGTGTTGGGTCAGTCGTGTCGTTGGTGATCGGGGCCTCGGCGCCGACAGGAATGGTTGGACAGCCGACGATGCTGAGCAGCTGCTTCCCACCCTCGAGCAGTGCAACGTTGATGGCGTAGGCCTGGCCCCTGACAAACGTCTGTGTGCCGTCGATGGGATCGAAGATCCACACTCTCCCGGATTCCGGACCCCCTGGTTTCCCATTTCCACACCAGTCGATCATCTCACACATCTCATCCGGGCTGGCGGGCAGCCTGCAGAGCGACTCGGCCTCGGGCTCCTTGAGCCGCTGGAGCAGAGCCCAGACTCGATCGAGCAGAACCTTGTTCTCCCGAAGCTCTGCCGCGGACTCCTCGCCGACGAACTTGTCGCCCGGGAAGACATGGTGGATGGACGAGGTCAATAGGGCCTGGATGGCAAAGTCGGCCACGGTTACGGGACTGAGGTCATCCTTTTCGACGACGCCCTTGTCCTCGGATGATATCACCGACTGGCTGAGCTTGGCCGCCTGCTGGATGGCGTTGATTGCAGTCTGCAACTCTTTGGCAAAAGGACTGTCCATTCTCGCTGCGTCGGTCTTGTTCCTTTCTTGGTGGTGATGCGCTATTTACGCCGAGTAGACGAGTTCGGGTGCCTGGCCTGCTGGCTAGAAGGAATTGCAGCCCTACAATTATGAGAATCTTGCTAACAGCGGGCCACTCAGCGGGGTCCGTCGAGGGCCAGCGCCGCTAGGACAGCCAGCGCGTTCTGTTGTAGCAGTGTGGAACATCATGTCACCCAAGCAACGCGAGATTCGTGCGAGTGATCAGAGAGGCACGGACAGTGAGTTCCCATTAAACAACCTTTGGATGGAAGTTTGTCGATCATCGGTGTCCCAGCCTGCCAACCAGGTTTTTTTCACTGTCTCTCCTTACAGGGCCCGATCTGGTGCGCCCTTCCGAGTGCCGCAGAAGTGCCAAACACTGAACAGTGCCTGTCCACGTCTGTGCCTGCGCCAGAATTTTTAAGTTTAACGCAGTACATTTGCCCGCTAACGAAGAAAATAAGCCTTGTCAACTACCGTGATCCAACACCAAGCGTCACACCAATCTCTTCCGAATTGCTTCGAGGGCAAGAAAAAGACAGGACGATGTTGCCGATGACATCGAACATCACGCCACTTAGATTGAACGATTTGGATCTAGATACCAAAATATCCTAGTGCTGAGCGTTGGGTGCTAAAAAGAACGATCTACAATCTGCACCCCGGATCTCCACTGTCAGGCTAGTTCTAGTATTTATAAATACGAAACAAGTTTCAAGTCGGGGGGATCCGTAAATTACTAGGGACTGCTTGGTCCTGTCTCGTCCGATGGCCAGTCAGAGAGTCGTGGTTCCTGGATCTCTCCTCTCCATTCGTCAACACCTGGGCAGTAGGTACGGTACGACTGGCACTGCCGCCTGAGATGAGTGCTGCGGTCGCGTATCTATATTATGTACTCCGGAGAATACTTCGTGCGTAAGCCAGAGCTCAGACGTTTCGCCCATGCCGCCAAGATGAAGGCCAATCTCCCGCAGGTAGTTCGAGGCCTAGCACAAAGTGGACTTTGGGGCCAAACGCCAGTGGAATCAGATTTGTGCTCTGTCGGAACATGCTCCCTGTCTTCTGCAAGAACTCATGACCGCGGGCGGCTGTGTCCCTGACTTATTTCTTCCCTACCTGTCGCTCCTCGCCGTGTCAGTCTTGGTTGGTGATCTTCCTCTTCTTTTCTCTTGTTTGCATAAATCATGTTGTAGTACTATATGACAGCCCTATCAACGGCTTTTCATAACATGTGATATACTCACCGCTGTATACATTCTCTCCTACTGAATCTGGGATTCCACTCCTTCTTTTTTCTGATACTTTCTCTCAACGACTATACTGCCTTCGGGCGCATCCCTACACTCTTTATTCTCGGATCCGGGGCTCCACTCTTTTTTCTCCCCAATATACTAACCTATTACTATTCCTTGACTTCGGGGCAGTCGACAGCTGGCATGTCTACTACAAACCAAAATCTGGATCCCAACTCAAAGGGCCAGACAGTCATCATAGTGAGCTCGGTGTGCTGCGCTGTCGCCACTGTAGCCGTCGCGCTCCGTCTGTTCACCAGGACATACATCAGCCGCCATGTCGGGATAGATGACTGGCTGGCAATCACATCTCTGGTGAGTTACCTCATGCCGTCCGCTTCTGCCCAGTTTGTGCCGAGCCGTTACTGATATAGAGTCTTCCGAGTAGATTTGCACCTTTGGTATGGCCATCAGCCAAGGGATGAATGCGGTCAAGTGTCTCGGTCATCACAACTGGGAATTCGACGAGAGTGCAGATATTCCAGGCTTCTTTGAGGTAAGTAATTTGTCCAACGGGTCCAAAAAACACAGCTAATACCTAGGCCTGCAGATATTCTGGCTTACGGCCCTGTTTTATAATGCCGCTCTTCTGTTCATCAAGTTGACATTCCTCTCGCAATATTTCCGGATTTTCCACGAGGTGTATTTCATGAGAAATCTCTACCGAGTCGCCATGATCCTCATCACGGCGTGGAATATTGGAGAGTTGTTTTCAGCCGTCTTCCTCTGCTTCCCCGTCTCCGGCTTCTGGGACCAGACTATCGAGTCCTCCTGCCAGAACTCAAAACTGGGAACCTACGTGAATGCCGTGGGCAACATGATCACAGATGTTGTCATTATTACTTTACCCTTGCCCGCGCTCTGGAAGCTTCACTTGACGCGCGCACAAAAAGCGGCCGTCTTCGGTGTCTTCGGCATAGGTTCCATGTGAGTATTTCATTTTATACAGGAGTGTCTTGCGCACAAGATTTGCTAATGAGCTTTTTCTCGTCAGTACTCTCGTTATCTCATTGATACGTCTGACCACGATCGATCTGGAGGACGACAAGGATTTCACCTATGATACATGGGCGTCGTCTTGCTTCTCCATCGCGGAATTGGCTTCTGGCATCACTTGCGCGGCCATGGCCACCTTGAGTCCATTGGTCAACCGCGTCTTCACCTCGTTCCGACCTGAATCGCCCGAGGCAGAAGAAGCAGCGCGACGCGCCAGGGCTAGGGACAGCAAACGCCCGCCTACTATCGGATCCGGTCGCTCGAGAAAGAAGTCGAAGCAAGGCCTCAGCAAGGATGAGAAGGAGTGGGCCATCGACATTTATGATCTCGACCTGGAAAGCCCGGTTCCCAGTCTTCCGACTTCACCTGTACCGAATCTTGAGAAAGCAAGCTGCAAGCCAGAAGTGAAACCGACCACGACTGCCCATCACACCCGGATGACCTCTACCGTGAGCTTCAACACCGCAAACAAGCAAGATTCGATCCTGTTGAATTTGGACACGACGCTGCTCGATACCAACCCGACGATAGCAGGAATCATGGTTGAGCGCGAGGTCGAGGTTATCATATCGAGGGCGTCCGCTATAAGCAAGTAGAATTGTAACAACAGTATGTAATGTACGGCATTGAAACGAAATTCATGAAGCGTTACGTCATATATCCGCGAAGCTGGTCTTTTGTTATGCGTCTTCCTGGTCACAACTTGATCTCGGCTATAGGCACAGCCTCTGCCATATAGCCACCAGCAATACGAGAATAAACCGGCCCTTGCTTGACCTGGCGACGGACTCTCGACGGCCGTTTCGCAACCGCACTACTTGCTTCGCACCTTCAGGCTTCGCGAATGATGTTGGTAAGAGACTGAATGACGAAGGAACCATTGGTATTTGGATCCGGATTAAATAAAAACGTATATCCGGGAGACTCTAGAAGTCAGCGCCATTTCAAATGTTGTACAAAAGGAAAGGAATGGCTATATCCGAGCTTCTTTCGGGATACCGGTGTTAGGCAAAATGTTGAGGTCACGTGATCATGACTGGTCAAGGCAATCGGACTCGACGCTGTTCGTGGAGAAAGGCGGGGCCAGGGAGTCTACTTTCCTTTAGGATATTCTGTGTTTTTGGGAAATCTGTACCAAATTCAAATTTATCTGCCATCGTTGAAGAGTTGTTTTTCAATGTCATGCCTTTCGGACAGACCTAACAGCAGGAGCGCGACCTCTCGATGTTACCGCGGCCACATGGCTAGCTCATTGCACCATGTCGGACACTGCAGCTTCAGTCCCGGGCCATGACATGAAGGATGAATCCAAGGACGACGAGCGGCTGGCGGCCTGCTTCAACTGCAAACGGTCCAAATTGAAATGCGTGAGGTCGTCCGGGTCGGCGACCTGCACGCGGTGTCGGCAGCGGCGAATAGACTGCGCTGCTCCGGCATACCATGTCGGCAGACACAAAGGTAAGCAGAGCAGGCAAAGCAAAGCATGCATGCCGCTCCTGTCTCTCTCTCCACAACACCCGCAACCCCCCCGGACCTGGGGGAAACCTTGGCCGCATTAAGCTAATCCAGCCGCAGGTGTCAAGAAGTAAGAGCCATCATTCACAACAAGTCATCATCTGGGCTTTACTAATCTAGATATATGGTAAAAAGTAAACGGACGGGACTTGAAAAAGCTGTTGATCAGATAGAACGGGCCCTGAGGAGGACAAGCTCCGGCGCCGAGCAGATCCAGAACCAGGACCAGGCCAATGAGCTGCGCTACCTGTTGGAAAGAAGCAGAGAGCTTCTGGGAAACGCAAACGGTTTCGACGAACATGCCGCAGGTAGAGCCGACGACCATGACAACATCTCGTCGCCAGTCCGAACCTCTTCGTCGACTGAAACCCCTCCTGGCCAAGGGGGCCTGCGAGATGACGCTTCGGCCCAGAGAGGCGATGGCGATCAGCTGAGCCTGGACGATGCTGAAAATCCGCTGCAACTGCTTGCACGAACCTCCGAACTGCTCTCGGCGATACACCCGCGCGTCGCGACAACCCTTGGCCTGCCAGGTCATTCCGCTCCCAAGCCCGGTCAGCGGAGTGACAATGACCTCCAGAGGTTCTTTGGTGCCTTTCAGCCCCGATTGGACGTCGGAGAGGAGCTGGATCCAATTGACCTGGGGCTGATCACTCTCGCAGAAGCCGAAGCATTGTTTTCATAGTAGGTGCTTGCGTGCGATCGCCCAGTCCATGTTACTTATACTCTGCACAGCTTTTACGACAAACTAGCCCATACACGCTGGGGCATAGATCCTGTCATTCACACGGTCAATTTTGTACGCAGCCGCTCGGCTTTTCTGCTCACGTCCATCGCGGCAGCCTCTGCACTCTTCTCCCCCTCGCTGGAATCCTTGTACAAGAGGCTGGCCAATCATCGGCAAATGCTTGCAGGTATCATCATGTCAAAACGGTACAAATCTGTCGAGATCGTACTGGCTTTCATGGTGAACATTCCATGGATATCAGCCGGGGATCACTGGGCAGATGATGAAACTTCCACCTGGCTCTCGATGGCCCTGACTATAGCTTTGGATCTCTCACTCAACAAGGTCATCTTGCCAGTGTCTTATGAACCTCAGACACCCAAGGATGGCGTGGCGACCGCAGACTGTCTGGATGCGAGAAAGGCACTATCGATAGATGGCTTCGGCGACCTGGACCCATTATCATTGGGCGCCAAAAGGCTGCTTAGGAGGAGAGAGCGAACCTGGTTATCACTCTTCGTGCTGGAGAGAGGGTACGTCGTTCGTGGCTGAGGCAAAATGAGCATTGACTGACATTCTGAACGTAGCGTTTGCTTGGCACGTGGCAGGGACTACGTGTTTCCGATGACCCCTTTGATCGAGACTTGTGACCAGTGGCACTTATCTGAGCTGGCAGATCGGTGGGACGGCTCGATCGTATCAGTTGCGGTGCTTCGGAGAGATCTGGTTGGTTGAGCTCACCTTGCCGAAAATGCCCCAATGCTGACCCCAGTGTCCAGGCCAATCTGATCAGCCGCGTGAAAGCCATTTGCGATACTTCTGGCAATGATAGTGAGGCCAACGTAGTGAACAGGTATGCAATACCGTTGTCGTCGTGTGCGTGGGGTGGGTTTGACTGATGAGACCAGACTGAAAAGCGAGATCAATTACTTCTTCGACCGTTGGTATCAAACATGGCCACTACAAATTGGTGACCGAGAACGTAAGTCTCTCATCATGGCCGCCATCCGCCCTATGAACCATTTCTAAACCTCCATAGAACTCGCGCTCCCGCCATATGTCGAGATTCTTGCATCTCATACGCGACTGTCCATGTATAGTAGTGTCATCAACCACCTTACGGCACCGGTTGCTGCGCGCCATTTCTTCAGAGCGGCCGGGTTGTCATCTGCACTCAACGTCTTGCGTGTGGCGGTCCAGGGTGAAAACCAGCTGAAATCGATGCCGAACAATACGGCCATAATGATATCGTGTGCGGCATGCTTTGCCTTGCGTGTGGGTACAGTCGCCGACGCCCACGGGTCAAGCTTGGCACCGGGCATTCGAACGTTAATCACAGAGACGACGGACGTGCTGGAAAGAATCGGGTCGACGCCCATACAACGCAAGGGACTATCTTGCTTGTTTGCAATACAACTGAGACAGATTCTCAAGTTAGCATCGCGGGCGTCAGAAAACGCCAGAAGCCATGCTGAACCGAGCAGGGAGACAACCACGGCGCCGGTTGCGCAAGACGTTCACTCTGGGAACATGTACAATATGCCAGTAGAAATGGCCCCGACGACCCTGGCCCCAGAGTTTCCACTTTTTTCGAGCATGTCCAATGTGCAACTGGACGAAGCCATCAACAATACTGACGTCGGGCTCGAATCGATTTGGGAGGACTTTCAATTCCAAAATGTTACAGACTTGGACTGGATGGACTGGTCCACGTTCGCCTAGCCTAGTGCGAAATGCCGGCGGCAGATCTGGAAGGAAGGGATATGTTGCATTCCTCTTGTTATTGGCATAGAAAGGAAAAGGAAATTTTCAACGGGAACTCTTTTTCAGCTTGACTCACTTCAACCCGTTCGGTATCACGCAGAAAGGTACACCGTGGCGCTCCGGTTTTGTGATACTATGGGTTCAATGTTTGTGGGACAGGACTTCCACCTACTCAACAAGACGAGTCTTTCGTGAGATGGAGATCGTTTTCGTCATTCGCAACCAACTCGACAGAAATCGGACCTTTCCATCAACACTGGGTCCATGTACATACATACAAGGCGAATGAAAGACGATAAGCACTAGGTCCTATTATTGTGCCCATTCTTCCCCGAGTGATAACGGCAGTGACCTTCCCTGGAGCCGCATGTTGGCTCCATCGGAGGATGATCAGCCACCGTTTACCTTCCTCAGTAAGCCCGTCACCTCCCCGCATCCGCCATCCATACCGTCCATGCAGGCCAGGCAAGTTACAGTCCCTATCACGACCCATGACTCTCCAAAAAGTTCCCCCGCAATTCCAAGTCCCAACTCATGCTTCGACCCCACAATCTCCGAATCCCAAGCCCCCCAACACGCCTATCAGAGGAGATATATTGAACACCAAGCCTTGCGAAGCTCACTTGGCGACTCACTTGGCAACGTCTTTAAATTGCTTTCCCGCATCGTTTTTCTGGGTCTCACTGCTTCCTGCTCCACCGATTTCTCTTGGAAACAAGCACGCCAAGTCGAGTCGTGAGCAAGCGAGTGAGAGCGCCCCCAGCAGCAATCATGTCGACGGAAAACACCAGTTATGCTCACAAAGGCGTCGTTGCCGAGGAGGTTGAGAAGGGCAGTTCTCACGTCCCATTCGACCATGATCATGATGCACACATGACCAGGAAGGTCCTCTGGAAATTGGACACAAGGTGAGTGAGATGTCCTTTGGCCCAGAACGACAGGCACTGACATGCAATCCTCAACAGAATCTTGCCCGTCCTCGCCGTCCTCTTCCTCTGCTCGTTTCTAGACCGCACAAACGTTGGCAATGCGCGGCTCTACAACCTCGAAAAGGACATCAACATTACAGATCACGAGTATGATCAAGGCCTAGCCGTCTTTTACGCTACTTACATCGTAAGGTTCGTCTGTCCAATGCCAAAAAAAGAGACTTCCCAGAGTCGAAACTCAACCCCACACTCTAAGCCCCAAGATGCATGCGAGCTTAAAGACTAACGGACGCCTTCATTCCGCGACGACAGCGAAGTCCCGTCCAACTTAGTCCTGAAGCGCGTCACGCCCTCGATATGGCTCCCCGTCCTGGCCTTTGCCTGGGGCACGACGGCCATGTGCCTCGGGTTCGTGCAGAACTTTGCCGGCTTCGTCGCGGTCCGCGCCATCCTCGGCGCCACCGAGGGCGGCCTGCTCCCCGGCATGATCCTCTACCTCTCGGGCATCTACCGCAGGGAGGAGCTGGCGCTGCGCATCGGCCTGTTCTACACGGCCGCGTCGCTCTCGGGCGCTTTCGGCGGTGCGTTCCAATTGTGAAGATGTGTACCATGAAGAAAATTGACCGCTGATCTCCGTGTGGTAGGATTGCTCGCCTATGGCATTTCGCAGATCGGCACGAGGGGAGGTCTTAGCAGCTGGAGATGGATCTTTGTCATTGAAGGTTTGCTGGTAAGTCTGAATTTCTCTTCTCTCTCATGTCTTCAAATTCAGCACTTGAGACTGACACCGGATCCATTGATAGACGGCCGTTGTGGCCATTATCACCTACTTTGTCCTGCCAAACGGAATTGCGACGGCAAAATTCCTCACTCCCGAAGAGCGCGAGTTTGCCATCAGGAGGCTACGGACTGGGAGAGACAGCGAAGGAATTCGCGAACAGTAAGTACCGGCACAACATCTTGACATGCGACCGCGCTCCTGCGCTGACATCATGTTGTAGTGAGTCCGCCGAAAAGTTCTCCTGGTCGGAAGTCGGCCGCGGTGTCTTTAGCTGGCAGACCTGGCTCACTGCGTGCGCTTACTTTGGGATCTTGTCCGGACTCTACTCGTTTGGACTCTTTGTAAGCACGAATGGACCCGACATGCTATATCTACTGACCAGAAAATGTAGCTTCCGACTATCATCAACGCTCTCGGTGGCTATACGGTCTCCGAGACCCAGCTGTGGTCCGTCATTCCATATGCCGTAGCCGCCATTTGTACCGGTAAGTCTTGCCATCATTCCTATTTTCTCCGGGCCCTCGATTGCTCATACATGCCACCCGCAGTCATCGTCGCCATCCTCTCGGACCGCCTGCGCATCCGCGGCATCATGATGCTGGTGACGCTGCCGATCGCCATCATCGGCTACGCGTGCATCGCCAACGTTTCGAACCCGCACGTCAAGTACGGCATGACGTTCCTCATGGCGACGGGCCTGTACAGCTCGGTGCCGCCCGTGCTGGGCTGGCTGTCCAACAACTCGGCGGGCCACTACAAGCGGGCGACGACGAGCGCGCTGCAGCTCGCCATCGCCAACTGCGGCGGCTTCGTCACCGTCTTTGTGTACCCCAAGGTGCAGGGGCCGCAGTACCACGAGGGGCACACCACCATCCTCGGGCTCTTGATCGCGGGCTGGTTCTTGTGAGTATTCCTGGATCCGGTTGACGGTGAGATTGCTGACATTAGTCTTAGGATTCTATTTAATGTGCTTCACTGTTGGAAGATTAACAAGGACAAGGCCAATGGAAAGTATGACCAGTACATTGGCAAGATGGACGACAGAGAGCCATCATTCAAACTTGTGCTGTAGATTTTGTATTTGGTTGAAATATGTTCTAGCGGGTGGACTTTGTACAGCGCGGGGAATATCTGTGCCGATTTGCAGTAGTTAATACAAGAGCGCCCAAAGCTTCTTGGACATAGGGAGGTCAAGAAACGTTGATCCGGATTTCACTTGTTCTCCGATAGCGAGCGGGAATTTGAAATATTCTTGTCGTTTTAGAGGTAGGTATACAATGAATCTTGGACTGATATAGCCAAGGACAGACACGTCTATCATTTTCATTTTCAGTTCACAGTGATTCCAGCAGTACGGTACAGGCGTTGTTAGTGACTGGCTTGGCGACTTGGCGACTCACTTGGCGACCCAACAGCCCTGACAGCCAAGTCGCACGTTTCCCCAGTGCGCCATTCTAGAAAGACAAAGCCCCAGCCCAGGGTCCCCACCCCCGAGGGCCAAGGGTTCCAAGACGACGAGCATTTAGTGGGGTGCATGGCGCCAACATGACGCTACAGTGGTAAACCGAGCCCCCGCTATTCAGCTGGAATGGCCCCCGATCCAGCATTCGAGATCGGCCCATGACGCGGGCATTCAAGAACGCCCGAGAAGTGCCCCCAATGCCGCGAATCCGAAGATCATCGCTTCCGGCAGCGAGCCGCGGTTTTTCTCCGTGGGGTTATAATCATTTGATCATTGATACTTTTCTTTGTCGTTATTAGTGAACCCCAAATACGCAAATAAGGAGCGGGCGATCGATTGAACGCAGATCATGTCGAAACTCTCAGACGCCGTCAAGGCCCTCATCAACGCCCCCGCCAGCAGCCCGGGCTACACAAAGGCCTCGGCCCAGGTGAAGCCAGCGATCGCTCGGTTCGCCAGCAATGCAGCAGAGAAGAAGGTCGGCTTGCCGGCGTGGATCACAATGTCGGTATGGAAACTCCAGCAAAGAGACGAGGTCGGCTTTCCATTGAGTGTATACTGACCCTCGCTTGAAAACGATATAGACGGCCGTGAGCGCGACGCTCAACTGCCCCGAGGCCATGACATCGGTATTCCACGCGGCCAACGACGTGCCGGGCAGCGGCCGTAGCCCCGCGCAGAACGCCGAGCTGATCCGCGAGGTCGGGCTCAAGTGCATCTCGTTCAACGGCATCCCGCGGTCCATCAACACGCTGGGCGCTTTTTATGGTAGCCTGCCGTCCGACGTGGCGTCGCAGCTGTCGACCGCTCCCACGCGCGAGCTCACCCAACAGAACCTCGACGCCCGCAAGCAAGACGGCCTCGCCCTCTGGGACTCGGTCTACCTCGGCTTCGAGCGCAAGCTGCTCACCAAACTGGGCCAGAGCCACCCGGACCTGCCCGTGCACATCCTCAACGGGCACTACTCGAACCTGCTGTCGAACCCGCGGGGCGAGGCCCGGCCCGCCGGCACCGCCGTCGGCCGCGTCCTGACCAGCCTCGTCGCCGTCGCCTGCCTGCGCACCCAGACCGGCGTCGGGCCCCAGGTCGTCTCCCACGTCTTCGGCCTGCGCAAGGCCTACGAGCACGGCGACGCGCGCGCCCCCGGCGAGGACGCCGTCGAGGGCGGCGAGTGGCTCGCCAGCGACGAGGGCAACCTATGGCTGCTCGAGCAGATCGACGGCCTGGCCGGCGCCATCACGGGCGGCTCGGGGACCACGTTTGCTCCTGGTCTGAGGGCTAAGCTGTAGTGTACATATGCATTTTCAAAGACTTGTAAAATTGACTAGAGATACCATGAGATTTATAAATAAGAGCTGTTTTATATTCTTCAAAGCACCCCGTGGCTTTCTGCTTCATGACGAGTAGTCTCACCGTTCAAGTAGGATGGCTTGCACTCGGACGCCTGCCCTGGTTGTATTCCCTGAATTCAGTGTGTAGAATGAGATCTCACAGTACTTTACAGATAACGTTGCAATTTGGAAATGAAAAATCTCATTCGACGCCCAATAGTCACGCGCATACAATCACCGCGAACAACTCATCGCATCATCTCAAACTCGCTAAAACATGAAATCTTATTTACAAAAATGTTGAAAAACACACATCGCTCTCATGTCTATATACATACAATGCCGCAAAGAACATATTTCGGAAACTCCCAACCTCTATACATCTTTAAAACGTGCCGAGCGGCTCGGCCACGGCGAACTCGGCATCCGTGTTCTTGCGCACGGTATCGACATCCACACCCTCGGCGACCTCGGTCAGCGTGAGCCCGCCCTTTTGGCGATCGACCTGGAACACGGCCAGGTCGGTGATGATGGTGCTCACGACGCCCTTGCCCGTGAGCGGCAGCTTGCAGTCCTGGACGATCTTGCTCCGGCCCTTCTTGTCGACGTGCTCGGTGGCGACGACGATCTTGGTCTGCTCGGGGTTGGAGACGAGGTCCATGGCGCCGCCCATGCCCTTGAAGACCTTGCCCGGGATCATGTAGTTGGCCAGGTCGCCCGCGGCCGAGACCTGGAAGGCGCCCAGGATGGACACGTCGACGTGCCCCCCGCGGATCATGCCGAACGACTCGGCCGAGTCGAACACGGACGCGCCCGGCAGCAGCGTCGTCGTCTCCTTGCCGGCGTTGATCAGGTCCGCGTCCGCGTCGGCCTCGGTCGCCGGGTACGGCCCCATGCCCAGGATGCCGTTCTCCGACTGCAGCCAGACCGTGACGCCGCCGGGCACGTACGACGCCGCCAGCGTCGGGATGCCCACGCCCAGGTTGACAAAGTAGCCGTCCTTGAGCTCCTTGGCCGCCCGCCGGGCGATGGTGTTGCGCGCGTTGGGCGCGCTCGTCTTGGACGGGTCCTTGGACGGCGCCAGCTTCAGGCTCTCGATCTGCTTGGGCGCCGTCGCGGGCACGATGCGGTCAATGAAGATGCCCGGGAGGTGCACATTCTGGGGGTCGAGGGTGCCGACGGGAACGATCTCCTCGGCCTCGACGATGGCGATCTTGGCGGCCTTGGCCATGAGCGGTGCGTACGTTCGGGTCGTGTACCTTTTTGATTGTGAGCTTGGGGACACGTCCTTCAAGGGATATGTGTTGACATATGGCCCACTTACTTGAAAACACAGTTGCCCGCCTCGTCGACCTTCCAAGCCCGCAGGATGGCGACATCACCCGGCAGCGCCTTTTCCATGATGTAAGACTTGTCGTTGAATATCCTCGACTCCTTCGCGATGCCCTTTTCTATGATACCGTCCTCGGGTGTGAATCGAAGTGGGATCTCTCCCGACTCGATAAATGTCTCTGCAAAGGGAATGAGTATACTTGTACATCGCGAATCGCCATGCCATGTGTAAAACGAGAGGAACAAGACTCACTGCCACCAGTCGAAGTATAAAAGGCCGGGATGCCAGCACCGGCCGCCCGCAGCCTCTCGGCCAGGGTGCCCTGCGGACACAGCTCGACGGCGACCTCGCCGCTGAGGTACTGCCGCTCCAGCTCCTTGTTGCTGCCCAGGTAGGACATGATCATGCGGTCTATCCGGCCGTCGCCCGTCAGCTTGGCCAGGCCCTTGTCGCCGGAGCCGGCATTGTTCGAGACGGCCGTCAGGTTCTTGAGTCCCTTCTTGTGTATCGCTTCAATGAGTGTTTCTGCCGATAGAGTCAGTATACGTAATTCTATAATCGCCGAACCACTGAAGAGGGCGCAGAAATGGAAGGGAAAAACATACCCGCTACACCACAAAGACCAAAGCCCGCGCTCAGAATGACAGATCCGTCCTTGAGATCGGCGACGGCCTCATCTGCCGACTTGAACACCTTGGAGCCGCCGCGACTCGACTTGGGCCCGTCGGTCGAGTACAGCCTCTGGACGAGCGGGGCGTATAGTTGCGCGGTGCTGGACCTTGTTGCCGACGACCTGCTATTTGGCGCCGCCCAGCCGCCTCTGCTCAATTGGAGCGACGCTCTCAGGACTCTGCCGCACCTCGTCATTTTCCTCTGCTTTCTCAAGATGAGTTCGAGATTTTAGGAATCAAAAGAATGTGAATTCCACTTTGGTAGCTTGTCGCGTCTTCGTCCTCATACGAGAGTCTCCGCGCGACCGGGAATCCCGTGGGTTTTATTCATGACGTCGGCGCCTCGGTAGAATGATGCAGGGTGAGTCTCGGTCCTTTTTTATGACCGACACCCAGCTAAAGTCCCTCCGGCCACTATTTCCGGCACTGCCCGCCTACAGTGGTCCCATTCTACACTAAATACTCACTCGGTCTCGGCTTGAAGAATCGGATGCTTTGAATGGGATTGTGATAAATGTCCGATCCATTTTATGAATTTGGGATCCTCCTAGAGTCCTTGGAAGTTCCAGTTACACAATATTCCAACAAGGACTAAAGGGGCCACTTCTATAGCGTGATCGTTCCACCACTCAGCAGGGGGAAAGTCACTTGACTGAGTAATGTAATTTGGGGCTTCGAGCGCTTAACTTTGCAGGCCGGATTGCTGGAAAGTTTGTATAAACATTGACAATAATCCAGAAACAGGGGGGTATATAGTATTCTAAACTGGCGTCCATCTCCGCTTTGCAAAGGGAAGCAAAAACAAATTCCAGAAACAACATTGAGTTGTATCCAGAAACCTGTCTAAGATAACAAGACTGGATCATTTTCCGTCGTGAACGGAATTGGTCAAATAAATAAGGAAAAAGAAAAGGAAAAACTTGCGCGGTCTCGTAAATCATGTCCAGCAACAACTCCAGGGGCTATGTTTAATGCAACCCGAAAATCAGTCTCCAGGAATGATGTGATGCATGCATTATGCAACAATCCAAATGCTGACTCCTTCTCTCATTCTATGCTTTCCTCTCCTCGTGGATTCATCCAAAATTCATGCTCGTCCCTGTCGACCAACACTCTCAACGTTGACACCCAGCCTGTTGAGCGTCTCGACATCGGTGACACCACGTCCGTCGAACACCCACTTTGGCTTTTGTAAATGGTATGCAATCTTGCTCCAGTCCAGCTTCTCCTTGGGCTTGTGCTCCGTTGAACTGCCCGCTGTCGAATAGCCACCTTGTCCAGGACCGCAGTCTGGGCAGTCGTCTGCACACGAGGGCTCATCCAAATATCTTTGTAATGGATTCGACTCAGCTGAGCATGAACCCGACTCGAGCAGATATTCATGCAGTGCGAGAATTTCAGTCTCCGTCGGGCCGTTCAGATGGAAAGGTCTGGGGTCAACACTCCCAACACGAGGACGTGCAATAGCAGCCGGCTTCGATGTGTTCATGCGAAACTCATCAAACTCGGTGGCGATGAGAACAGCATTGGACGCGGCGCATGCCTGGTACGCGTCACCGTATACCACTACTGGGCCGCCGTCTTCGCGCAGGGCCTTGTATCCCTTGAGCAAAGTATTGATCTCGTCTCTGATGACCGCCGGACTGCAACAAGGATCGAAAATGGCAATCTCTTTCGGGCCTTCCTCCAAAAGAGTCTTGATGATCTCCAGAGCCGGTGACTCACGAGTGTCGGAGGTGTTCGCTTTGAACGCGTAACCTAGAACGGTAACCTTCTTTCCGGTCAAGGTATTGTTGAGGCACTTGATGACACGCCTGCTGAAGCGGTCGCGTTGGTATTCGTTCATCTTGACGACTTGCCGCCAGTACTCGCCCACCTCCTCAAGTCCAAGTGATTCGGCCAAGTAAACAAGACTGAGAACATCCTTCTTGAAGCAGCTGCCACCAAAGCCGATGCCAGCCTTGAGAAACTTGTCACCAATTCTCGGATCGCATCCAATCGAGGCTGCCACCTCGTCCACATCTGCACCCGTCTTCTCGCAAATGGCAGATATCGAGTTGATGGAGCTGATTCTCTGGGCAAGCATGGAGTTTGCCACCAGTTTGGCCAGCTCCGAGGACCAAACATTCGTTGTAAGGATGCGTTTTCTGGGAACCCAAGCGGCATAAACTTCGGCAAGTGCTTCGGCTGCCCGTTTGCCGGATGATGTCGTGGAGCTTCCAATCAGCACCCGGTCAGGTCTCATGAGATCTTTCATGGCTGTTCCAGCTGCTAGAAACTCCGGGTTCGAGAGGATCTCAAAGTGTACGCCTGGGCGATGGATAGACATCTAATAGCGTCGTCAGTCACCACGAAACTATTCAAGTCATGGGTTTTCTCAACACTCACAGTGTCCTTTACAAGCTGTGCAGTTCTGCAAGGAACGGTCGACTTCTCCACAATGATTGCTCCAGGTCGAGCGTGTTGTGCGACAACGCCGGTCACTGCCTCGAACGCGGTCATGTCGGTGGCACTTCCGGCGCCCATGCCCTTGGCTTTTGTGGGCGTATTGACTGCAACAAGTACTACATCGGCCTCTCCAATGCATCTGGCAACGTCTGTAGAGAAGAATAGGTTCGGTGTCCGAGCTGGGATAGTCTTCAGGCCGTTCGCGTGACCTTCTGATGGAGCGCTGAATTCCGACGAAGACGTTGTCTCGGACAACACATCAGATTGTGTCGTGCTGGCAGGCTCATTGAGGAACGAGAACTCTCGAGAGCCATCTCGAGCAACTCGGACAATGTCTCCGAGACCTGGCTCGTAGATTGGGAGATGCTTTGAGTTCCAACGCTTGATTCGTTTCTCGTCTCTGTCTACGACGGTGACGCGGATCTGTGGATTCTGGTAGGCAATCACAGCCGCAGTTGGGCCACCTGCTGGGGATCAGCCATCAATGATGCCAGCAACGCGCACATATTCGAAATCCCGCCATGGAAAGAATGTTTGGGCCAACTCACCAACGTAGCCAGCACCAACACAGCAAATATTGCGTACGCGGAGTGGCCGAGTATTGGATGGCGCAGTTGAAGCGGTCACTTGCGGTATTTGGCCCACCAGACTCGAGGACTCAATCTCCGAATGGCTGCCGACTCTAGCACGCAGGACAGGACTGAACGTCAAGCTTCCCTCGGGAGTAGACGGTGCGGTAGAGGCACCGCTGTCGGTCAGATCGCCATCATGAGGGTTGGCGACTGGAGGGGGGAAGAAGTTCATCTTGAACGGCCTACTACGGAGCCAGAACATGTAGTTTTCGCGGCGACTGTGAAAAATATTTTGGGCTTACAGGAAAAAGAGAAGCGAGAGAGAAGAGATGTCGCGTGAGGGTGAAGGAAGGGGTATAAGTGAGATTGGGGACGCCACGCGATCACGTCTACTTGGATATTGGGAAGTGGCAGGTGGTTCGGGTCAAGCTTGCAGACGCCTCCGTAAGACTCCGATGAAGGAGCGGTTGAGGGAAAACAATGGCAAGTATCCCAAGAACGCCTTCCTGGTATGGGAAGATGTAGAACAGCAAGTGACTAATGCAAGCGGGACAAAGGTAGCAAGTATGTCTGGGATGGCCTTTTCTGTTGGAATTGCGCTTCAACGAGTCCTTTTTGATGGCATCAAGCCAAAATAACGCTTGGATCTCGTGCCAGTGACTTCACGGGTCATCTAGGAAGTGGGATTGGCACCTGTCTCGACCATATCTACTACCTAGAAGATAACCACGGAGTGGCGACTGTATAGCGAGATGGGCGCCCGGTATATGGAAATGTTGGCATGTGTTGTATCCAAACTGCATGAGTGGTGCGATAAGTGAGCGGCGGCGGAAACGTATTCTTAGCATGGTATCATGCTTGGGCAGCGTCGATCTCGTGCGACCTGGCCAGGAGCTGGGATTCCTCGGGATGTACCACATGGGAATTCAAGGCGACACCAGCCATCGGCAGCATTCTTACGGTGAAGGAGAAAGGAAATGTTACGCCCGAAGGCACTGACTAGTCTTTAGCGATCATATCCGAAGCAGTTTTGGTGTCCCTCCAGGAGTGGCGACAGTGCCTCTACAAGAACGGACTTGAGGGCCATCCAGGATAGTACTGCGCGGTAGACGCAATCAACAGAAGCTGTTGTGTCGGCTGTCACATCGAAAGCTGGCTAGGAATGTACAATCTGGCGTCTTGTTGAGCTGTGTGTACATGATTTTGATGCCAGGACCGCTTTGTCTCGACTCGAGGGTGGCATATGCGTGCAGAAGAGGGTACCAAGGTATACGACAGCCAACTGAGACCTAGGTCAACACCACGGGGGCGGTATACTGGATCTTCAGTGGACAGGAACGAGAAACTGTAAGGCTGCACGTGAGTTGGGGATTCCAGTAGATGGGCTTTCAGACGGCCGTTCCTGCTTGCCCCTCCGCAGCCTCCTGCATTTTGGTCAATCCATTAGCTCTAGGTCGTTACATCAGGCACCGGCTCCGGGATAAGCACTCTACGATTCAGTCGCAGAGTGCTGCAGTGCATACTCGAGGTTCTCAGTGCCAGATGAGGGTTTTAGTTAGGTTCCCTAGGTCCCGATTCGGGAATGTCGCCTTGTCAGAGAGAGTTAGGCCATGTTAGCGGAGTCCAGAGCAACGGTTATATGAATGGCGTGGGTGTTTTGCGGGATCTGATTGGTGCGCGACCTGATATCCTTCGGCCAAGCACAATGTGACAAACCCTCCCAATGCCAAGAAAGACATAGCAGCAGTCTTATCTCTCGTGCCAGAGTCGGAAATGTAAGCTTCTACTGGCCATGGCGCCTATTGTTGCGAAAGATTTCTGACTGTCTGTTACTTTTCGATTCGGCACTGCCCTGGCCATTTCTTCGTCGCTCTCCAGTGTGAGCAAGCTGCGACACGGCACTCTGAAAGCTGGCTGAGATGCACGTAGGGACCTGTCCACCAGGATGGTTGCAAGGAGAGCCGGGGAGAGGTTGAGATGATCCCGACCTATGATATAGAGGGCACGCGGGGTGGTACCCGAGGCAAGCCCCGATAAGAAATGACAGTCATATGCGATGGCCTCGGTGCCCATCGAGCGTGGTGATGAGTTGCGACGCCGCGAAGAAAACAAAAGATAGCAACGGTCGATAGGGAGGAAAGGCCTGGGCAACGTGCGCTCAATAATTGGCTGTCCATAGAGGTGAGGGGCATGATTGTACCCACCCCCACTAAATTTCAAATGTTACACTGAAAGGTCCCCCCGCCACACACTGAAATGCAGCATCACAAACCAACAACACCCGCACTTGTCACTGGTTACCGCTGTCAAAGTTCCAGACTCGCTCCGATCAAAGCCACCCATGCTTCTTCCGCATACCAGATGATCTACCACCGACTCGACGGCTTAATCATGTGCATGAGAACTCTTTTTCCTGATTATTCTCTCTGTGCCCACAAGAGTAAGTGGGATATCTTGACGGAAGTCGTCTAACTAGCCGTGTGCGCCGGTTTTCGTTGCACGAATCCACCCGACTGGCTCAAGAACAGTAGTCATATGACCAGCATCGGTATGGCAACATAGCTAAGTATCTGACACATTTGGTGACTGTATACTTTTACTCGTGTCCTGTCATTTCTTTGAACGAGAAAAGAGAAGGGAAATCGTCACAAAGTTGTCCTCTTTTACTCTCCAGAGACATCCATCAAAATGAGTACTCATGATCTAGGCTCGTTTCCTGTCGGCCTGCGCGGCCGCCGCATTCTCTTCTGCGTCGAGTCCTTTGGCCCCATCAACGGCGTCAGTAGGACCAACATGAATTTGGTCAACCACTTGCGGTCTCACGGTGCCCAGGTCGCCGTCGTGGCCCCGCACAATCATACCAAGGTCAACACGTTCGAGGCCATAGACAATATCGACACGGGCTCGATGCGAGCCCAGGAGATCCGCTTGACGGGCTACCCACTACCTTTCAACCCTGAGCTCTCCATCGTCTATCCCGTTCGGCTGTCTCAGCTGTACGAGCGAACATTCGGGGGGCCTCCCGACCTGATTTACCTGGGCAGTCCTGCATCTCTGGGATTCCAGGTCATGTTGCAGCTCAGACAGCAATCAGCCGAGGCACAAATACCTGTCATCTGTAATTTTCAAACAGATCTAGCGGGCTACTGCGAAATCCTGTTTCCTCAACCACTGGGATCCATCGCCAGTTGGACTTTCAGCAAGGTCCAAGGCTATCTCTTCTCCCACTCATCCGTCAAGACAATCTTCTACCCAAGCAAGTTTGTCAGGAGATATCTCGAGGGCGAAGCTGGAGTACAGGGAGATAAGCTGGACGTTTTGAGGCGAGGTGTGAACACGGATGGGTTCAGCCCTTTGAAGCGGAGTAATGATCTCCGGAAGCAATGGGCGCCGGACGGAGAGATTATCCTGTTCACCTGCTCACGTCTTGCTGGAGAGAAGGGATTCGGATTTCTGGCTGACGCTGCCCACGAACTGGCGAGACGAGGACTAAAATTCAAATTAGTCATCGTTGGTGGAAACAGAAACACCGTCGTTGATCAGGAGGTCAAGGATCTGTTCCGGCCACTCAGCGACAAGGGTCAGGTCATCTTTGCTGGTTTCAAGACTGGCGAGGAGCTCATGACCTATTATGCTTCGGCCGACCTGTTTCTCCACTGCTCAATTACGGAAACCTTTGGCCTGGTCGTCTTGGAATCCATGGCAAGCGGTGTCCCAGTCATCGCAAGAGATGAGGGCGGTCCAAGTGATATTATCGAACATGGCACGAGCGGCTTCTTGATCCCACCGCACGAGTTGGACGCGTTTGTCGAAAAGGTGCTGGAGGTCTCAAAGCAACCGCTACTGCGCGAGCGCCTAAGCAGCGCTGCCCGACACCAAGCCTGCGAGGCAACCTGGGACAAGATCAGCAACAAGGTCGCCTGGAAGATGCTCGACACAATCGAAGAACACGAGAATGAGCAGGCAGAAGATCAGCTCACAGCCTCTCATGCGGCGAGAGAAAGCCCACCCCTCTGGAGCTGGTTTATAATGAGCACAGCGCTGCGACGAGTCATTGCACCGCGAGTCATCGACGCAAAGCTCATCTGGGGTCTTTCGATCATTGTCACGTTCTGGGCCGGGGTCAGCGTGTACCTGGCCTTTATCAAAGCCGCCCATTTCATCAAGAATAAGAGTACGAAGGTCACTTCTTTCTAACGCCAAGATCATCGCGACTGGATTTATACTATACCTCACGATCTCGTGGCAATTTGTTCCCTGCTATGAGTCATAGCATTGTGGAAATGAGCTCCGAAGCCATCCTCGCCAAATTCTATCCCAAAACTTTCCCAATGACATCGTCTGTCCCACGGACCTGCGCAAACTCTTCGTTCAGACTGGCAAGGTTGACCTTGTGAACCGTTTCAGCGTCGAATGCCCCCTTTGCAAACGTGGCGCAGGCGTCTCCCACGAGCACAATGTCGCCCGCATCCCTGGCGACGCCATCCTTCCCGACGATGTCGACAATCCTCAGATTACTAGCCATGCGCGTCGAGGTGCTGACGCAGTGGTCCGTCGTGAGTCCGCAGATTACCAGCTGTCGGACGCCTTTCTCCCTCAAGAAAGCCTCGAGACCCGTGCCGATAAAGGCCGAGTTGACGTTTTTGGTCCAGACGGTCTCTCCCTCCAGCGGCTTCACCCCGTCTTGAGGATCTGTGGCCCGTAGGATCTCTCCGCCGACCTCGATTTGTTTCGTGGGATGGAGCGCGGAGTCGGGAGAGATGCTGTGGTGAAGGACGTGGCAGATCAGAATAGGATCGGTGCTCTCCCTCGTGATAGTGCTATTGTAACTCCGTGCTGCTTTCAGAAGCCTTTCAATGTTGCCTTCAGCTTCTGCGGGATGCCGGTCCGTGCCCCAATATGTGGGATGGAAGAAGCCATTTTGCACATCGATCAAGATGAGCGCCGTCTTGCGGGTGCTAGCGGATTTCATGGTGAATGGTGTCAGTGGTGTTGCGAAGGCTCATCGACAGAAGTTCTCGGAGACGGAGAGACTGGGCGAGAACGAAGGCAGACTGGATAATTGATTTATATAGGATTTGTGTTTCAATAAGAAGTGTTATGCTGAGTAATGTGTCTGACAGGCGCGCCCTCTGCAATACAGTATAGTGAGTCACTGCCCCGCTCGCTTGCCTCGCTAAGCCCCTTTCTCCGCCCTCGTCCGATGATGGAGACACCCGCGCTTTATGCGCTACGGTCCGAGATATGGTTACAGCCCCAGACCGGGCTTCGGTGGATTACGGAGACGGACCTGGATCTGTCGGCCGGTCCGGCTTCGATGGCAGGCGAGGCCGGTGTTAAATTAGATGACTTTCAGCAACATGTTACACAAAGCAATACAAGGTATGTAAGCTCTGTAAGCCTCTATTGTCTTTAGGACAACTAACTGCTTTTACAGCACCGGCCGATGAAATATACGTTAGAATCAATAGCTAGATGTAAATAATAGGATAAGACATGTCAGAATAAAAAGATTTACACGATTAGTAACAACCAGGTCATATTCGCACTACTGGTGATATTGTGATACTGGCATTCTAACATTGATCACTACGTCAAAACCATAAAAACAAGCTGCGGCGCTCACATTTGCTAAATGGAGCAGCTCTAATCCCTGGTTTGTTCATACTCCCTCAATCTTCGTGTTTGGGTTCGCACTGCGAAAGATACACATACCTGTGCTCAACCAGCTCGGGGTGGATTGGGAGCTCTCTATAGGGCATGGTAAAAGCGGAATCCTCACATCCAATGCTAGCTGTGGAGAAAACACAGAGCAGTCCAAGTATCCCGGCCTGCAAGATAGGAAGCAGCTTCTCACTAAAGAGATTTTTCTCATGGTCTGTGAGCGGCCCAAATTGGTTGAAAGTGCTCATTGCCAACTGCCACTGGTCTTTGTTAAGCTCCGACCAACAAGGGAGTGGACCCGGAGAGAACCTCGGATTATCAACGTCTCGACGTGCCCGAAATATGACATGTCCAAGAAGGTCTTCGAATTCTCGGTAGCGGACGAGAAAGTCAAAGGGCTTGTGGCTCTGACCTTTTGAGGGAAGATCAAGTAGTTCGACTCCTTCCACCTCTGGTCTCCCTGTCAACATTTGATAAATGTTGAGCGCACCCTTGGCAGCGTTTTGTCCTGGAAATTCATATACAAGCTTGTTAAGAACTTCCCCGAACCGAACGATGGCGCTTGGGATGCTTGTGGACATCCATTCGTGATTCTTTGCGGTCGTCTTGACCCAGGCAGACGGCCAATTGTAGCGACGCTTCATGTTATGGGTACTTAACGGTGGTATGGATAGAGAGTCAAGTCCAACCCCGAGAATCCAACCACCGCGCCGTGTGTCTTCCATTTCTAAGATGGGGCTCCATACTTTTGTTTGGTGTGTAACCGTAATCTCCTTCAGGTAAAATGGCGGGTACCCTCGAAGAATCATTTCCACCTCATGTTTTGTTCGATTGTGCAGCTCTCCGTAGCTTGAGTTGGATATTGAATCGATGACAGGTAGGTGAGCAGTGAGTATGCCTTCTACCATATGAAATCGGATGACATCGGTGTGCGACAGTAGTAGGAAAGCCTCCAGGGTTTTGCGGTCGGTGCGAATATACTGTTTTGTTGGATCGAGCGGGTAGGGCTTGGAAACACGTTGAACTTTTTCGTCCCCTGCACGTTCAAACACTTTCCAAAGACTGGATTTGAAACACTCCTTGTCATGATGCTCGAAAGGGTGAAAACGACGACCAAAATAGCCAGAATCTTGCACTGCCTGAGATGGTGCCAGTTGTCCACGAAGCTGCCCGCCAGGAATATCTCGCCATTCAAGACGCTGACACGTAGCGCCGTGGGGTAGAATGAAGCGCTGCATTCGGCGCATAATAGATTTGATGAGCCAAGTTGCGCTCCCCGACAACATGAATGGCAGGCCTATTAAGGCTATGAGCGCTGCCATGGCGTCCCACCGTATCTTGAAATACACCGTCAGTCGAGTTGTCACAAAGCAAGTTACTAACAGCCCTACCGTGTCCATATCAATGTCTCTTGCTTTCGATTGGTTTTATAATCTGGCTTTCTGATTTCCGGATATGGGTTTCGTTTTGCGTCGCTATGTGACAATTGTCACGAAGTTTTTGATGATGCTGTTAGAATTCCTAGTGGGCAGTTCGATGATTTTCATGATTAGAAAGGTCCCGTGCGATGCACTGGATTTTTTTTCAGCTCCTCTCGAACACCGACCACGTCACTTCGCTTATGCACGTCAAGAAATCAGGCAGACTTCTTGGCCCCCACAGACAGCACCAGTAAACCCTTCGCCTTTTTGCTTTTCTGGACGCCGCTATACCGAGAACAATAGTTTATAGGCAATATCACGCTGGCTGTCACGAGTCTTTTTTTTTTTTTTTTCAATATACAAACCATATCATATACCGGAACAAACAAGCCTATGTCGAAAAGTAAAAGTACTCAAACATGGATTCCTCAATCAGAAGGAATCACCTGGTCAATCAAAGTGACTGAGAATAATTTGGAACCTGATGAATTTGTCATTTGGCTTTGTTGTGTTTCTGTCAACGACGATGGGATCAGGCACAACAAAGAAGTATTATTCATGAAAATAGGCATCTTGTCGACAAGGCCGTGAATGCCTTGTCTCGAGGGCAATGATTTCCACGTATATAATATCGTCTTGGAGGTCTTGAAATTTATCTGAAGTATGCAGCCCCAGAGATACAACACCAGTGCAATCTTCTGGCTGTACGTCACAACAGCAGCCATGCCGTCAAACCAACCTCGCCAAACAGTACCAGACGCGGTGTTCTTTACGACCATTCAGCAAGATGCATATGAAGTTGTCCGGGGCAGAATTGTCTACAGTGAACAAGATGCTCGGTACGCGTACGCCGCTCTTCTACTCCAGATGAAGGGGTCACGTCACTTGCAACTACACGCACTCATCCAGTGCTCATGGATACAAGAACAGATTCATGCCCTCCTCAACGAGATTCCTCTTCCGCCGGAGCAGATACCGTTCGCTACCGTCAAGTCAGCTCTTGACCTTGCTGAGGAGTTCACGAGAAAGCGAAGCTGGATTCAAGGAATCCGAGAGGTGGATGAATATGACCAGGCCGTTTGGAGTGCGGTACAGCACCTGACTTACTTCATCCTGAAAATCGCATACTATCGATCACAGTACAACGCCCATACTCATATTGCTACTCTCTTTGGCCGCGATGAATGGTTCGAAATGGCGGCAGGAATCCTCGGCCTGCATCTCTGCCTCTCGCAGCTCGGAATTAATAGGCCCAGTCAGGGTACGCTCGGTGTATATGGGCGCAGTGCATTTGACGAGTACACCAAGGACAACAGGGCAACACGTGATGCAGCGCGCATGGCCGATAAAGTCCGTGAAGAAACGCTTGAACTGAACGGCGGCGACACCGAAGACACGTACTTGTATGTGAAGAATGACAAGCTGAAGAAATACGTGCTGTGTTTCAATGACTATTTCACCGCCATCAAGCGTGACAACAGAGACGACACGGGTGCTGCGTGCGTCGCCCCTCCGGCTCCAGCTCCGGCTCTGGCTCCGGCCTACAGCCATGCCCGCGTCGAGGAAATGAGGAGACAGTTCATTGCTATAGAGATGGGCGATGACGAGGATCAGCTGGGTGTCAACAAAAAGGAGGAGGATCAATTTCACCCGACTCGTTGAACAATACACAGACCAAGACAACCCTCACCATGGCGTCCCAATATTTGGCAGATAATGTTGGAGGAGACAAGAGGACATGAGAGTTGACTACTGCTGGGGCTATCAGTATTGGAGGGAAAAAGCTAAAAAAAAACAAAAACAAAAAAAACTAAAAAAAAAAAAAAAACTAAAAAAAAACTGCACGATATGATCGAGACTTTAGAGTGGTGCTTTAAGTTAGAGTCATGACCAGCAAAAGAATGCATCCGTCCATTAAGTGACAAATAGTTGACCGCGAACTCGCCCATTTTTCGATAACCTGTCTTGCTGCATAAGGGGATCTCCATTTGATGTTGATGCTGTGCGCTTCAGAATAAATGATTGATAAACCATATCATTCTTGTTGATTCAAGCGCAGCATCGCGAAGAAGCTATGATGTGTGGAGGAAGCTGATTGATTCATGACTGGGCGCAGGGCGGTACTACCTAGGTACAAATCAGGCCCTGGCGCTAGGACCGCTAAATGGCCGCACCTCGTCGCGGTACATACGGTCACTTTGCGCGAAAGCACGTGACCAGGAGGCTGCAGCCCACCAAATTGCCAACTCGGTGTTCCCCACTTTCTCCCAGCCACCTCTTGGTCCATTTGCTGTCAACCACAACATCACTCATCATCATCCATCGCATCGCGCACCTCGACGAGCGCTCGACTTGCCATCGTCTACTTGCGACCTCGCTCAAAGGTACTTACCTGCTTGCGCGTGCAACTGGTTCATCTGCTGTCCCGAGGTGGTTTTCGTCTCCGGCGCCCTCGACCATTCTACTGGCTTCTCTCTCCCGCCGCAAGCCGGTGAGGTGAGGGACCCGGGGTCTTGGGAAGGGGCTCTCTTCTATTCTAGAGGGAGCTTCCTGCTAGCCGAACTACTCCATCTTGTTGCTGGTGATGTCGCCGGGTTGCCGCGCTTGCTCGTCTGCTTCCTTCCAATCAGCTCGCTGTACCTCTAGCCCCTTCCGGAGCTCACAACTCGAGAGTCAAGGCTGCTCTTCCGCCAGAAGCCTGGGTGGGAGGGATTCCTGTCTCACAGGGGCTTTACTTTTATCGCCATAGCCAGTACCCCCTCTTGATTGCTAACTCTTTCGCAGTGGCGGCTCATGGTGTCCTTGTCGCAGGCGTCGACGGCCTCTGCCGATGTAAGCGACGATGATGCCAAAATACTAGACGAACCCGTGCTTCATCAAAGCGCGGAGGAAACTCCAAGTAGGAAAAACAAAACTCAACAAGACAAACACCACAAGCTGGGCGCGACAGTAAAATGGACCGCCAAGGATCAACAACGGACGCACCCTGGCTTGACATTTGATCTTCAATATCATGCAACTTACAACACGGCATTCTTCAAGTTGCGAGCGTCAGTCGAGATGAAGAGAGGCTCGCTGCCTGAACAAGAACCGATATTCGTCTTTCTCGCGCCTGAAGTCATCCAAGCCGTGTCTCTCGACTGCGAACACGCCCAAGAACTTGGTCCAGATACCGTGGGCTTGCGTTTTGAACTACGAAGTGGTAAATTTGCCTCTATCATAGTACCCCAAGACGTGGATGCATCTCGAATTCCATGGAAGAACGAGCGGTCCAGCGACACGTGGGATTCACTACGCTCCCTGGTCCACGCGTCGCACTTTGATGTGCTTTGTTGCCTTCCAAGGCGTGCAATGTCCGAAGTCCGCCTCCGGTCTATGTGTGATGCTCTGTCCGGCTCCCAGGTCTCCTCTACGCCCGGCTATGCCGACCTTTCAAGGCTTTATGCAGGCATGGGTGGCAAGGTTGTCCAGTTTGGAACCGAAGTCACAGGGGACGTGTCCAATGAATCCCCTCCAGCATATCAAGATCTTGAGCCTGGGCCTCCAATGCCCCCAGTGCTCCCAGAAAAGGCATCTAACAAGCGCCGCCGAGGCAACTCCGATGTGGAGCCTTCGACGAGCTGCGAAGAGCCCGGGAATGACATGGAGGCTATGAAGGCTTGGCTTCTGACGACACTTGAGGAGTCCGAGACTAGACACAAAGCCAGAGAGGAGGAGTCTGAGGCTAGACATAAGGCCAGGGAAGATGCCCTTTTCACCGAGTTGGAAGAGTCTAAGGTGAGGGAGACCGCACTTCGGACGGAAGTGGACAAACTCAAGTATGAGGTTATCATGCTGCGTTCCAATCAGGAACAGCATCGTGAGCACCTAGGCTCGGTAGAGGGCAAAGTCCAAGAACTCGAGGCAAAAATTGACGAGTTGGACGATGAGCTAGAAGTTAGGATAGAATGTAAGGTAGATGACCTGGACCAGACTCTGCCGAGCAGAATACAAGGCGTTCTGGAGGGGGCCATCTTTTCCGCCCGCTTCTGAATAATTGTATATGTCATAACTTGTCTCGGGCATCCTCATAAGAAGCGAAGTATATAAAGATTTTTGTGAGTGTCGTATACTGTCTTCATTCGTCAATCGTGCAAGATTAGCAGCCAAGTAACTGTCGCGGTACAGATTCCCTAACATGCTCATTCCGATCAAGGACGCATTTATGAAGATGAGTCTCATAAATTTTATTCTTAACAGCATAAGAGTCAATCACATCCTGCCCTCCATCCCTGCGCGAAAGATGAGACAACTGAGTTACCGAGCGGCATCATCCGTCTTCTCGGCCCAGGCCTTGACCGCAGCCTGCAGCGCCACCGGATCCGCGCCGCGAATCTTGTCGATGCGCCCGTCGCCCGCCACGACGACCGACTGGCGGCCCTGCACGCCCTCGACGACGGGACCCCGGGGCGCGCCGTCCTCGAAGAACAGGAACGTCGGCATGCTGGTGACGCCGTAGCGGCCGGCGACCTTTTGCACGTGGTCGACGTTGACCTTGGCGAAGGCGAGCTGGCCCGGCGCGGCGTGCTCGTCGGCCAGCCGGGAGAAGTGCGGCGCGACGGCGCGGCACGGCGGGCACCAGTCGGCGTAGAAGTCGACGACGAGGTGCTTTGACGACTTGAGCAGGGCGTCGAGCTCGGCCGCCTCCTTGATCTTGTGCACCTTCTCGGAGCTCTCGGGGATGGGAGAGCGGTCCGTGAAGAAGGTCTGTTTTGGGGAAGTAGGTTAGTGGGTGTGTTCATGGCGGAGAAGAATTGGCGGTTGGAACGGTTCCACGTTACCTGTTTTATGACCACGAAGATGATGGCGAAGATGATGATGTAAAGAGTCTCCATTTTGGGACTATGAGGTGAGAATACGTTGTGTGACGCAGATGAGCGTATACCCTCAGAGTAGAGGACGATGCGGCAGGCCGACGTTTGACCACAGTGTGTTGAAGACGCTGGCGGAAGCTCCCCGAGACAAGCGCCAGAAGCTGCACCTTAGGGGTCGCGTTGCCTTACCTTATCGGGCATAGCGTTTATATGCATCCTCGATCAGGGTCCATGCAAGTGCTGTATGTATGTAATATAATCAAACAGGTGTGCTGGCCATTATATTTATTTATTTGTTGAGGTATCTCACTATGATTCGTCGAGAGAAAAGAGATGAATGAATTTTTGAAGCATTTTTCCCCTTATTCTATCGATACCACTCCCCACCATGCACTGTTTATAAGCAGTCTTAATCCTTATTCTGCATTGAAGAACTCAATCAATTACAATATTTTGTGACTTGAATCTAGAAGATCTGTGTAATAAAAGGACTCTCAAAAAGACGACAAGTGAAATATTTGGATGTAGGGAGAATAGCGCGCCCCATAATGGACTTCCTAAGTGCTATCATTTCCTAGCGATTCCAATTTCCAAATTCTATGAGCCCGGGGAAAGAACACTCCCTACTATCTGGAAAGCAGCTCCCGACCGTTTGGAGTCTCTTGAACGGCGTATTTTCTGCAGTGGTGCTGTGTCGAAAGTAGCAGAGCCTCGCGCGATAGTTCGAAGATGCGAGACGGCTCAACAGCAGTGTCCAAAAGATACTCTCAGTCACCATCCAGCTACCGAAATTCATACGAATCAGCTGCTATCGGCATTTGTCGTTCCGAACAGCTTCAGCAACATGTTTGAATCGTATTCTACGTCGAGTCCGATTCAGCTTCATCAGAGTACAAGTACCGGCGCCCTGTAATTCGTGCGTCACATGAACCGTAGAGGTCTAATTCGCCAAGGTTCTCGACGCCAATGCTTCTTCCCTTCTTTGAAAGACGCTCCGACTCAGCCTTGGGGTTGAATAGAACAGGATCGTCGAGTGGCAGCTGTCTGAAGAGGCTCGAAACGCTGCTGCTGAAGGCCGTGACCAGGTCCGCCTTTGCCTCGATCGTCACCACAGCGTTGAAAGGGTCATCGGTCGTTCGACTCAGGACCACTGCGGCGCGCAGCGAGTCTGGGACACCCGTCCGGCGTTTCCCATTTTCCAGTAGGCGCCAGCGAGCCACCGTTCTGCGGCCTGAATTCCTACCGCGTCCTAAATTGATCGAGCCTGTCACCATCGTGGCGTGGCTCACATCGCGTGTCGTCGTCTTCTCCCGCTTGATGCTGCCCGCTGCGGTGACGACTGAGGCTCCCGAGCTGAGGCTCAGGTCCCCTCCATTGACGACCTGTTCATGGTCCGTCGTCGCCGCCAAGCTCCAACGTTCTTCCGGTGCAATTGCAGAGACTTCGAGCTTGTTTTCGTATGGATTTGCAGCAATGAAATCAACCTTGACAGTTGCTTCCAGAATGCGTCGCGATGTTTTCTGGGGGTCGAACCGAAAACGAAAGAGCATCAGCGTCGCAAGGTCGCCGCCGCCTCCTGGACCGAGCGTGCCATGTTTGACGTCCATGAGGTCGCAATAGATGTGTACGGCATCTTGGGTTCGCTCAATGACATTACGTCTTTCCCAGTCCTGAGGCGATGCGTTTTGGGTGCGGAACTCGTTGCCTCCCCCGACCGTGCCCAGTACTACAGGAAACGACGAAAGAGCTCGATCCGAGTCTTCAGAAATCATCTTGACACGGCACTGTGACGGGAACTTGAGCCACTGACTACAGTGGTATCATCAGAAGTTTTCTCGAGTACACATTTTGGTCGGACGGTAGATACGGAAATTGGCAGCCCCATAGCTACAGCAGCCGCCGCGGGTGCCACTGTGCTATGTGCCATTGATGTGCCACCAATCACTCTGGTACCTTTGGGTGCATGACCAACGCATCTGCACCCGCTCGGGCGAAGGCATCAAGAGTGAGAGAGTGCGTTGTACTGCATCCATTCGAACCCCGCACAGATTGATGGTGGAGATACGCCCTTTACAGCCGTCCGGCACCGGCGGCAGCATCCTCTTCAACCGAGCTCGCCCAGGACGCAAGAATTATTCTCCAATCATAGACCATATGGTTCTGGAAAGTGTGCAAAATGGAGGCCTATCTAATCAACGCCGTCATTGAGGAACAAGAGCACCATGCCAATTGCTGATTTGAAAAGGACGACTTGCCAGTTGCTCGCCCCGGTCTAACGTGTCATCGACCCATGAATCCATTCGTCCAATGACAAGGCGGTGGGCTGAAGGAAAAGTGTACCCATCTATGCAAGTACGCAGGGATTCGTTATTGATACAGTACGAGATATACTACCCAGGTAAGATCAGCGGCCATGGATAGACGAGCTGAAAATGTCCGCATATTATCCAGCCATCTTCCCTCCACTCGCACACCATTTAAGAATACAATACTCATCTAACCTAGCTCAAACCAGTGAGCGTCCCCCAATGCGATGGTGCGCGCAAAGAGCAACTTCACCTGCGGCTATTCTCGTCATATCATCGTTTGAACGAAACACAAACACGCTGTCTCGACCATGAGTGCAAATGGCTTTTCTTCCCAAGATCCGGAACTTGATGTCGCTGGAGATGAAGACGAAGATAAGGACGGATTACTTCATGGCGACAATTTTGCGACGGCGGAAGTCGAAGACGATGTCAGAGTACTATTCCAGAGAGACGTCAACGAAGCATGGAGACTTGAGGAAGCAAGGCCCAAGGACAAGCCCGCCCGTGCCGAGTTCATTGAGTCTCGCTGTCACAGGTGGAACGAGAAGACGCGCGATGAAGAAGGAAATTTCCTCCACTTCTTGGCTTATCAACGCAGCTACCAAATGTGCCAACAGTGGGTGGTGGCACGGGCTGTCAATATGCTACCCGAACTGATGGGTGTTCTGGACAAGAGCAAGCGCACGCCTCTCACCGTCGCCATCTGTGAAGGGAACAAAAAATTCCTCGTCGCAATCTGCTCAAACTTGAGAGATGAGCCATGGAAGATCCTCACCAGGGTCTTGAGAAACGAATGCGACCAAGATGACATAGAAAATGGGCAGACGTGCTTACAGGCGGCCCTTTTGAAAACCGGTCTTCGCCACGAACATTTACTCGGCATCATCAAATTAGCTCCAGAGGAGATGTTCAGCATAGTCGACTTACTGGGTCGAACGCCGCTGCATCTCGCAGTCGATTACGACAGGGCCAGTAGTGATCAGGTCCTCATCGTGAAGGAGTTGCTGAACAGAGCGCCGGCTGCACTGAGAATAAGAACGTCTGAAATGCATGGTAAGTATTCAGTCTATCAGTACCACGACAAAACTCGCAAAGATCGCTTCGACAAGGACCGCCGGGCCAATGACAAGAAGCAAATGAAGCCGCAGCCTGCTCTTGCGCTAAACGGTGGTCATCGCGACGGGAAACCCAATGGGCCTATCATGAAGATTGATGCAATCAAGGCCTCTACGTCTTCCAAGGACTCAAAACAGGAACCACAGATGCCTGGTGATCCAACACCTCCAAGCACTGCTGCATCTACGCCCGTGAGTCCTGAATCTCTTTTCCTTAATTCAATATTTTTGTTTCACTACAGCCTTTATCGGAGTATTCCTACACCGGATGGTACCCTGCACAGTCGCATAATCGGCAACAAAGTTTTAAGATATCTTATTCCTGGAAGTTTTGGAAACAGACAAAAAAAAAACAAGACAATCTACTAAAACTCAGTTCAGACAGGGCGCGAGGAATCGACCAATCTGACAAATTTAGCAATAAGCCTCGAGGCTGTAAAAGGACAAAGCTCACCAGCGGCTGGCAAGCGACCCGTCAAGCTAGAGAAAACACATGAAGCCATTGAGCGTCGTGAAGCTGAGAGACAGTCATCATCAAATGAGATACAGCGGCTGTTGAAACTAGAGTACATGCGCAGTATGAATCCGCACGAAATCTCAGAGTATCTTCATCTTCGGAACCAAAATGGTGAGCAATTTTGCCCTTCCTGTGAACAACTGCAAATCATCTTTCATACCCGCCATTCGTGGCCTTCTTCTAATGCGGTCGCCGCTGACTGTATGCAGAGAAGCAGCTTTGGTACGATTTCGGGCCAAAGCCTTGCGAGAGAGTCAGAAAAGCCGAATTCAAAAGTCACTTTGGCCACCTCGAGTTTGACGAATTTTTGCAGTATGTGGCGTTTCCGCATATTCAGCTGGAAGATAGCACTGGCAGAGTTGGTGATTTTGACGAACACCATCAGGGCCGCCAAGACATGGGGTTCTTCTTTGAGTGGTTAAAGTCAAAAGGCGTCAAGAGAATCATGCGCGTCGAGGTAGACGACATGGAAACACCTTCACATAGCGACCAGGCCATTGAATCAATGCTTGAGGCATTTGAGATAGAGGTACTCGATTGGAAGCGCCTCGACCTGGACGAGCGTACAGTCCGGGGAGCTGGCCGAGCCTTGCGTGAGATCTGCCTCTACTGGAGTGGCCGCAACAGCGTCTTGCGGTCTTGGAGTGATCAGGATTATGGGCTGAGTCAAATTCATACACTGGAGAGAATCACAATTATACAAGTCGAGGTGAGTCTCAACGCCTTTCCTTTGAGTGTCTGGGGAAATTCGGGAATATGACACTTACTTGCCTTCACAAGGGTATTGAGACTAAAGAGAGGACGGATGAGAATATGGAAACCTTCCGAAAACGACTGGCAGGATCATGGGGTCCAAACAGTAAACCGCCAGAGATCAAATATCACAAGCTCTACGGCGGGCGGGCGCAGCCACCAGACCAGTCAGCCGAGAAGGCCACCACGTTTGATACACAGAAACGCCATGTTGATCCACACAAGTGGATGAAATCCATGGAAAGGTTCGCCGAGGCGTTCAGTCAGATCAACGAACTGGGTACCAGACAGACAGACCCAGCACTGCATCCTGTCACAATCGCATTGATCGATGACGGCGTCGACATTACCCACGAAGACTTACAGGGATTCGACGGCCGTAACTTGCCCGGAAGGAGCTTCGACTACCACCATGAGCAAGGGTGGTGGCGTGTATCCCCATATTGGATCTCAGTGAGCGGCCACGGTACGCTCATGGCGCGCTTGATTCGTCGCATCTGCCCCAGCGCTGTGATCTACGTGATAAAAGTCAGAACGATCCGAACGATGAACTCAAATAAGTTGGAGGTTGATCCCAGCAGTGCTATTCAGGTAAAAGATCAGAAGAATCCGAGCTCATGTTTCATGTGCTAACAACATGTAGGCTATCAAACACGCGACTGACATTGGGGCACATATCATCTCGATGTCTTGGACCACCAACCCAGCAGACGACTCCAACGACAGGCTCGAATTTGACAGAGCCATCAGGAAAGCTGGGGACAAATCTGTCCTCATGTTCTGTGCTGCGAGTGACGAAGGCAAATTCGAAGACTTCACATATCCGCATGCGTCGGATCCAAGTCTCACGTTCCGCATTGGTGCAGCAACGGCCACCGGTCAGGTGGCCGATTTCGTGGGCGACAACTTGAGCTTTGTGCTCCCTGGACACGACGTGGTTCTAGATTCCATGTACTCGGGGATGAGCTACGACCACAGGTTCGAATCATTGGCCTCGCACACTGGCTCGGACATCGCGACAGCTCTGGCTGCAGGACTCGCCGCCCTGATCTACGAGTGCGTGCGGCTCGGCGTCATACACACGATGAACACGCAGCAGGTGGGGCCAGGTAGCCCAATACGCGCGAGCGATCTCAATCTGATCCGCAGAAAGCGAAAAATGGAGGCATGCATGCGGAGCACCGGGGCCAATCAACAGTTCGACAAGTTGTATCTCGAGGTGTGGAAGCGTTTCGAGGTCCCCGGCTTCGAGATCGAGAATGGTGGATCTGATGAGGCACAGATGGCTACAGTCACTGGTCTGGCACGATTACTTTTGAACAGGACTTGATGGCCATGCGTCGATCAGAACAATTCCATCAGCACTATCTTGCCTGTATCATATCTGCACTGCGCCCAGCTAGGGCCGGTTCCAACCAGCATCCTTTACCAAATCTTAAGTCGCATTCACAGAGATCTCAGATTATACGAGTTTAAGTAGCACTGAGCCATGTTTCGTCATTCATCAGCGAGCCTCGCATGTCCCGCCCGGGCAATCACGCTTGTCAAGACTATGGATCTGTAATGTGATGAAGGCTCTGTCCGAGTAAACATTGGTGCGACATTTTTCCATGGTATCTATGCATCAATCGAAAATATCATCAAGCCACACCTGCGTTCTTCACCGCGGTCTCATTCTTCCCTATGGTCTCTTCGGCGAAATTGCTCGACTGCACGGCATATCCGACTGGCGTCACAGATGAGTCGTCATCTCTCACCGCGGCCGCGGCACGCTTCTGATCTCGTCGGAGGAGTACTTGGATGGCAAGCGTAACGAGTACTTTAATCATAATTAGCAATGTCCAAAGGTGTACGGGGCAGGTTCTTCTTACTTAGCAGGACATTGAGGACTATCGACCAAGTATAACCCTTGATGGCAGCAGGGAAGTCGGTCGTCTTCCATACAAAGTTCGGCGCCTTGGGTGGGGAAGTCAGCAAGCAGTCAGATCTGGATATGGCAGGCTTTGAAGTACTCACCACAGCCTGTACCACGTAGGCCAGGTCGTTGGCCATGGCAATGAGCAGCGAGCGCATTTCGCTGTCGCCCGAGCAGATCTCGTTGATCCAACTCAGGATGAGGGGACCAGCGCCAAGCTGTTCACAACGTCAGCTATACATGGCGTTTTCGTTCTTTAAATCCGCAAGAAGTGACTTACACCAATGTTACTGAGCCAATAGACGACGGTGCGACCGTGGATATTCGTATATAGCGGCATCTGGCGCAGAAGTACAGAGAACACGATCTGTTGGGGAGAGGGCTTTGTCAGCTGCCAATGCTCACGAAGAAGACTCAATAGAAGCTAATAGGATCACGCAGACATACCGTTATGACGGCTCCGGCATAGATGAATGGCCAGCGGGCTCCGCGGCAGGGGCCGTCGGAGAGCCAACCCCAGATCAGCGCCACTACAATGAAAATTCCCGTTGTGACATTTGGTACTTTTATCATGTCAGTAGATTTCAATCGCCTGGATAGATGACATACTTACATTGATTAATGTCAGATATCGAGTATGTTGTTCCAGGGACGGGCGCGGGGGTCGTGTTGAAGCTCTTGAGCCAATAACCCATTCCGGCCTGGAGGAAGCCGTTGTTCCAGACAATGTACAACAGAGCTGCAGTTCAGGTCAGTCTTATATATGTCACGAGTACACTTTTCGTGCAAATTGCGAGGAGACCTCGACTCACGGAGCAAATATGTCTGCCAGCTCAGAAGAATCTTCTTGATCTTTGCCCTAGTCCAAGGTTGCTTGCCTGCTCGCCCCACGGCCTGCATGCGCTTGACCGAGAGCAAGTGCTCCTCTTCTGTGGTCCACCAGGTCTTCTTGCCTCCTTGTGGCAGGTTGGGGAAAAAGATGAAGCCGGCTACTGCTAGAGGGAGAGTGATGATGCCGTCCACGATGAACAGCCAGCGCCCTGGTAAAGACATTAGTTTGTGGACCTTACAACATAAATGTCCTGGGAAACTCAGAGAGCACATACATCCGGCATATCCGTGTACCCCGTTGAGATTACTGTAGGCTGCAGACTGCAAGAAGCCGCTGAACAAGGTGCCGACTGACCCAGCCAGCCAGAAGATCATGGCCCGTTTTCCGATCTCTCGGGGCGTGTACCATGATCCGATCAGGTAGTGTATACCGGGATAGAAGCCAGACTCGAAGAGACCGACAAGGAAACGCAAAGCATAGAGAGCTTTGTAGGACTGAACTGAGGCGGTGCAAATGGTAGCGATGCCCCATCCGACCTCGAGCGCTGGGATGACCCATCGCGGCGAGATACGGGTTAGCAACAAGTTGGACGGGATCTGTCCGATCACGTATCCAACCGTCCAAATTGAAGTGCCTGATATCTTGTGTCAGTTTCTATAAGTTTTGATATCCGAATCAGAAACCTACTGGTGACGAGCTCGTTGCTATACATTCCAAGATCCTCCTTCATACCGCTCAGGAACGCATTGTTGATATTGCTCTGGTCGATATTCTTCAAAAAATACCCGATACTGGCAAAAGTCAAGATGAAGGCGTCCACTTTGAACAAGAGCTTTCGTTGATCGGCCGGAAGCTCCCAAGTATCCCAGATGTATCCCTTCCACGATTGGATCGGCTTGACCAGCTGCTCTCGAGAGTCGCCCGGTCCGGCTTCCGGGTCGGACTCCGAGATGGTCCTCGTGGCATGTTCGGGTTGGCCCATGGTGAGATACTACACTAGAAACGCGTCGGGACCGTATGAATGCCTGTTGATGGTCACAATACGATCGTAGAGAGCAGTACCTGTGTAGGGCCCGCGAAAGCTATATACCAGCTCGCGCCCGGAGAGCTTTCCCTCTTCTTGGAGGTATGCTCCCATCATTCCCCCGAATCACGTCAACCGACTAGTCCACCCTTGACCCCGGTTATCTCCCGCTCGCTTATGCCCATCAGCCCTGGGGACCACTATTGATCGCATCGTGGGAGTCTGGCCGCGCGGTGGCGATCTCGGCCGAGGGACTGTTGGTAAGCAGGTCGGGGTGGTTCATATCTACGACGTCGACCGGGTCGATGCCCGACTGGTTCATTACGCACTGGCTGGCTCACGAAGGTCTCGTTCGGTCAAATTAACAGGCAATAAAAACGCCGTGGTCGAGCTACAAGTCTGGTGGCTTGCAGATGGCGTTGGTAGAACATCAACAAAGGCGGCTTTATATTCTCCCAATTCATTCATGGCCGGTAGTGATCTGATTTATTTATCGATCATTGTGACATTGGAAACCATATGCGCAGTATAGTAGTCCCTCCATCAGAAACTCCCCGATTGGGTTTGTTGCGGGTTTGGTGAAATTAACTCTACAATTTCGGAACCGACTGTATTACTTCAACAAGGACTCCATTCGATAACTTCTCCCTTTTTTCAAGAGCTTTCAATCTCGAATATATACTATTGACGCTCGTTTGTCCCTCGTTGCAGCCCGATTGAACCACGACTCGGTGCCAAAGTCCATCATCTCCACCACGGCAATTACATCATATCACGCCATACGCACACCATAGCTGAGAAATACTCTTATCTTTTTGCTGTCTATCTGAGATAATATTAGAGCGCGAATGATTGAAAATGGCGTAGGAATAATGCTTTCCCGGCAATGTTTGCGAATCCCCGTCTTGTTTGCATCGTATCCGAGATCACGGCTCGTAGTTCATGATCCACATGATTGGCCGAGTGAGCCAGTCGCGGCCGTCATCAGAACGGCGAAGATACCATCGTATTCGGAACCTTGAAACTCGTCAGCGGCATCCTCAGATGTCTTGTAAGATACTATGTCGAATGCTTGGGCCTACTCGCAATCATGCTCCGGAGATGTTCTGATTCTGGCGGACGACAATCGCCTCGGTCCCGCGTCTTAGAAGCCATGCAACCCTCTTTGACCTCCGCAAAGTCCGGACCTTCTCGACAAGCCTCACGATGGTGCGTTACTCGACACCGCATCCGACATTTGACCGTTCAACGACATGACTTCCAAGGTGACGGCCACTGAGCGACGCGCAACGAAATACGGCTCATGGCCCTCCAAGGAGTCACCGTTCGCTGCAGCGGTTGTTCCTTTGAACCTTCAGGAATCCCACGATGTTTTTCTTACGACAGACTGTGTATAGACATCAGCAGGTCCATTCCGCGAGCTATGCCGTGCCAGCCGACGCCCCTGCAACACATCACGACCGTCAGATTGAGGGGCTTACATGCGAGGTGTCGAGAAGTGTTGCAAGCAAAACGTGTCGTTGCGATGCAAGGATGAAGCTGAGTGGGTTGGAATGATCCAAAAATGATTCATTATGATTTGGAAAATGCAAACTGGCAGTCATATCATAGCGGCATGCTGATTGGCAACTGCGTCCCGTTTCTCACCCATGCAGTCAGCAAGAGGGGCCGGATAGACTTCATTGAAAAAGAGCATGATTCCGCAGACGACAGATCTCTTGTGAAACTCTGGCCAGTCCTTCCAAACTACGACAGCCAAAATGGCTTCCCCTCTGGATTTACACGGCATCACCTTGCCATCGCGCTACGAGATCCGCCCCGTCAGCCCGAACAACGAGGAATGGTGCCGCGCCCTGATGATCAGGGAGATGAAGCTGCGCGCCCCGGTATGGCGGCCGGTCGTGCGCGAGCCCAAGGTCAAGACGGTGCTGCAGTACTTCCGGGACATGAAGCGCTTCTACGCGCCGTCGATGGGGAGCGGGCTGTCGTACGCGCTCTACGACACCGAGTACGAGTTCAAGCGGCCCGCGTCGGCGGCGACGGGAGGCGCGCTGTACTGGGACGAGATCGACCTCGACGACCCGGACCTCGAGCGCGACGGCCCGCGGAGGATGCTCGAGGGGATGGACTTCCCCATCGTCGCGCTCGCCCTCTCGTACGACCTGGCCGCGCCGCCGGACGCCGAGTCCCGGGCCGTCATGGCCGACGTCGCGCCGGTCTGGCTGCAGATGATAAAGCAGTACTACAGCGACGCCTCGAGCACGATCCCCGGGCTTCCCAAGCCGACTGGCCCGGGCCAGTACGTCCACCGGTCGGGATGCGTCACGCGGACGGGCTATGAGCGGCAGGGGCTCGGGCGTCTGCTCTCGTGGTGGGTCATGCTGAAGATGCATGCCAAAGGCTACCAGGGCATGTTGATCGGTGCAGGCAATTCCGCGATCGGACCAATCTATCTGCGCCCTGATGCTCCTTTCAAGAGCTCGGTGATTCTGAGACAGAACATGGCAGAAACGGAGATTGACATGGGGGAGGAAAAGGTTCGACCGTGGAAAAACGAAGAATGGAAGGACTTTGAGTATGTACTCGTGGATCTAAGTAAAATGACCTCTTAGTCTATTTCAAGTTTTCTTCGCACAAACTTTTGGCGATCCAATCTACCTTCCATTTGGATGAGATCACGATTAGGAGGCAGGAATATTGACTCCAAGGATCCAGGCAGAACATTTACGGAGAAACCTTGGAGTACCATGTGATCCGATTTGCGAATAGAAGAGATAGACCGAAGGATTCGAAAACAGCCTGCTTACGCCACTTGAACTGTGGCGAGGCATGCCAGTACGACTAGTAAGTAGTGTAACCGCAGGCGAAACGTTTCGTTGTCGGGGTTTTCATCCCATATCAGAATTCGGATCCAAGACAATGGTATTCGACGTATGATCCATGTTGCTGAGACAGGCGGTTCTACCAAACGGGCGACCATGGATACTCTGTCTGTCCCAGAGTCCTGCTCGTCATCTTGAAGTCCCCAGAGACCAGGGAAAGGCTGTACGGGTTTCTAATGATCAAAGAACGAGCGCAAAATCGTCATCTTGTCTTGTGTGACATGATTCGTATGGCTGTTTGGGGTCGTCACATTACGGCCATGCTCAGCACAGTCCTCAGCGAAAATAACACAACATGAGGATGACGTCGGAGGCCTAAATATTCAGTACTAAATGCTCAAAGTCCTGATCCTGTGCAAGAACAACTGTGGCTGGGTGCAAAGTCCAGCCAGTTGACGGAAACAGCGGTCTTGAGGAGATGCTGACTGCATGGAAAAAGAAAAGCTGGTATGCCTTCCGGGGACGCCAACGAATGTGATCATTGGGCCTTGTGACTCTGCCTTAGTCCCGTGTCACCAAGTCGGGTATATATAGCAGCACAGGAGGTGCTCGTCTGTGGTGGTCGCTGTGTAGGAGTGCGGCCTCCAGTGGCATTGGGCGCATTTGACGTGGGACCAGCATGCTGAATGTCCGGATGAGCCTGTCGGAGATCACGAAGATCTGATCGAGCTGTTATCATCCGCAGCATGCGTCAGGCTCTGCAAGCTGTGTAGTATGTCAGCCGCACATGGCGCTGACCTAGAGGAATTTAAAGAAATCATCCTTCATGGCAAAACTGTAACGGAGTAGTAGAAGCCGCAGAACTCGGGGCTTCGTGAATGTCTCCATCTTTCTATACCATTGAAGTCCGCATCTCTGTTCTCGGGCATGACTTTCTGTCAAGTGTTTTGCTCTCGCCACCCGCCTCGAAGCCATGGACCCGCACCTCCAGTATCGAAGATTGTACGACGACGAAGATACAGCAGAGACGGATTCGGGACCCTTGCCTCGGTTCAGTTTTGAGTTGACGGATCAGTCGCCGCGAAGTTTGTCACCTGGTGGACTGGAGGTGATTGCAACAGATGATCCGGAACTCGGGGAGAATTCGTCGTACAAGTCCATGATCAACCGAAATACCCCGCTCTTCTACGAAGGTCTCCATGTAGTCGAAGGCGATGATAACCTCGAACGCGGTTCGGATGGCAGTCTCAGAAGTCGTCCTCTGCCAGCCCTTGAAGAAGGTCCATATGTCGTCGAAAATGGCCATCAATATGGGGGCGATGGGACTGGAAAGATGCTCGCAGAGCCAAGACCCGCGGAAAAATGGTGGCGTCGTGAGAATAGCAAGCGGCGACTCTATCTTGAAGCAGGGTTCGCAGGCCTGGTGGTGATAGGCATTGTAGTTGGTGCGGTTGTAGGAACGCAGGAAAAGCACGATTCATCTCGCAAGTCGGATGTGTCGCATGTTCCTGAGCCAAACGATGAGGATATTCCAATCGGGACGTCGTTCAATGCGAGTTTCGCCATACCGTCTGGTCAATGTGTCAACGAATGTGGCTTGAGTTCATCGGTATGATACCAGTCCCCAAGGAGACCCCTTGGCCGGTGTCACTGCTAAAATCTTCCCAGGGCTATACTGTCGGCGTCTCCCAGAACCTTTACGGAAACATATCGAGTGCTGCCGGGGGTTGGGCTTGCGGAACATGTTGGAGCATCATCGCCAGCCCCGAGTGGCAAGCACAACGGTTCTCGAACACAAGCGACATCGTGGTCCAGGTGAACACATTGTGCCCGGCGAATCCATCCAACACCCTTTGCCAACAAAAAGATCTAGACTCGCTGAATGAGCACAACGCAACCGTCCACTTCAACTTATGCCCAGAGACGGGCACAGACCATGCGGTTTTTGGGGATTCCGGATACCAGTTGGGTTACGGAACGGTACGGCGAGTAGAATGCCCGCAGTCTTCACCAAAACGGCCATGATGTTTCGATCATGACACATTGGGAACGAGGCTCGGTCGAGAAACTATGACTCGCAAATTGCTGGATCCGGAGCAAAGGAAGAGCAAAGAAAAGACTCGTGCCCATCTATGGGCAGATGTACCCACAGGTCAGACCACGACCTCGACTTTCTGGGGTCAAAAATCCCCCCATCCGCGGAGCCATCAGGGCTGACGACTGCCGAAGCTGTCAGCGAGACAAATGACATTTGACTGGGCGGCTCGTCATCGTGTCAAAATTGACCCGGACATCAATCATATGCACGAGGATCCATCCATTGGGCTGAGTCCTGTCGGTCGGTCGAGGCAGAAGTCCGAAAAGGGTCGAACCAGCGGGCCGGGTCAGAGCGACAGGAGGCCGGAGTAAGGCGCTGTCCAAGCTGGGGAGGGACAGAACAGGGTGCTCAGCTGAGGCTCTGAGCGGGTGTTGGCAGCGCTGGCAGCAGCTCAGGATGCGTCTGGAATGATCCTACGAAAATGCACCGGCGACCCGCCCTCTTGGGACAGCGCGAGAATGGCCGAATGGGGATCCCTGGGGTTTCTGGTCCGTCTAAAATCGGCGGGAAGAAATGGGCAGAGTCTGACAGGTCGCCCAGTTCCTGGATTAGGTGGGGACGACCGGGGTGCTGCGCTGTGCTGGGTCAGCCCACAATGAAGACCACAGCGCTGGAAAGTCACACCACCATCGGCTTACACCGTCGCTGGCGGTGCCCAGTGCTGGAGATGACACGAAAGACTCGCGGAAACATGCGCAACAGGATTGCGTTTTGGATAAACTTAAAAGCAGGACGGGAAGTTGCATCTATATCACTTCTTTTGCCATTGAAACATCACCAATCAATTCATCACAAACAAGAGTCACACAAACTTACCTCTTACTCTATTTACCTTCTGTACAAGCTTCACTGCAAACAGCAGAGTTTAGTGCAACATCCACTATAACGACCACCACTACCATCACCAAAAACAACCCAACCAACCAAACCAAAGTCATGGCTGCCCCACACCCCCAGATGCGCGGCTTCCAGTCCACTGGACTTAGAGCCCCGAACATGGCCAGAGCTGCGACCGGCCCGTTGGCAAGGTGAGCACAACATCCTTACAGCCTTGTTCTCTCGGCACAACTCTCTGACTCTCCTTTCCTAGAATGCTCCCGACCGTGGTCGTCATCGGCGCCGTCAGCTGCGTCGCCACCTACGTCGGCACGCAACTGAGCAGCAGCAAGAACACATACAGCAAGATCTTTGCCCAGCAGAACACGCCCGAGGTCGAGGCCCACAGGCGGCAGCAACTGCAGGTCGAAACCATGGGCGACCCTCGCAAGAGCTTGTTCAACGTCCTGGGCTGGTAGACTACGAGAAACCGTCCAGAAATGCATGGGAAGGAGTCATTGTCACGGAGTTTTTGCAAAGGCGTTTATACCCAGGGATGATATATCGCCTATCTGGGATTGAAAAAGGCCAACAAGGGTCATAGAACCATCTATTACTAGATCATTTTACTTTGAATCATAATGAAAATTATTATAATTATTCTCAGATGATTTCTCCCTTTGGAGTGTATGGGGGTCTAGCTTGGGATTATAGACCGTCAATTTGCCCTTTATCGCCGTCGTATAGTTGAGCAGCGGCTAATCTGATTGGCCGCCTACGGCTTACACGGTATTACTGCTAGCACCACATACTCGACCACTCATCCCATAATGGACTAAAAAGTGATTCAAGATAATGATATACATGAACTCACTCAGCTGGTCATATATTTCTACATCTAAGTCATGCATTACTACCGTTGGTTGAAAATTGGCGAAGATCCTCATGTTGGACAGTGCAGCTCTTCCCCGCATCCCCGTCACTTGGACCCGAACAACATAACCTCTTCCCCTCTCTCGGCATCGGCTTGTTTCCGGCACGTCTTGACGAAATTGCTGTGAGATATCAACAATCGAAAACATTGTGATCGAACACTTCATTGAGGATATACACCCCCAGTGAGGAATCGGAGCAAACTAGAACCCCATCTACAGCACCATGTCGGACACGTTCACAGTGCAGGCGTCCGAGCTGACCGGCATCAAGAACAAGGTGGTCTTGATCACCGGGGGCTCATCTGGAATCGGACTGGCCACGGCCCAGCTGGTGCTCTCGCTGGCCGACACCAACCGCGCCGCCATCCTCGACCGCGCCGTGCCCCCAGCGTCCCTGACCTCGTCCTTTGGCCCCGACAGGATCCTCTTCCACCAGTGCGACCTGACATCCTGGACGGCGCAGCGGGCCGGCTTCGACGCGGCCGTCGCCAAGTTCGGCCGCATCGACGCCGTCCTGGCCAACGTGGGCCTCAACGAGAAGGGGCAGCAGTTCTTCAGCGACGACCTCGACGCCGGCGGCGGGCTGGCGGAGCCCGACCGCGTCGTCCTGGACGTCACCTTTACCGCCAACGCGGATACCGTCAAGCTCGCCATTCACCACCTCCGGAAGAACGAGCACGGGGGCAGCATCGTCATGGTCAGCAGTTTTGCGGGGTACTTGGGGAACGCCGGGGCTCCGTACTACAACGCCTCCAAGCATGGTATGTATATCCTCGGTCTTGACACGAGTTCGGGGTACAATCCCGGTGAAGCTGACTTTCAAAATAGCCATCGTCGGACTGCTCCGGTCGCTCAAGCCCGAGGTGCCCAAGGTCGGGGTGGCCATCTCGCTGGTGGCGCCGGCCATCACGGCGACGCCGATGCTGGCCAGCGTCGGCGTCGACGCGGCCGAGACCGAGGCACGGCTGAGCGGGGCCGGCGTCCGGATCAACCGCGTCGAGAGCGTGGCGCTCGCGGCGGCGCACCTCATGAGCCTGTGGCCCGGCGCCAACGGCATGGGCGTCCTCGTCCAGGGCGACAAGATGCGCGACGTCGAGAGGGGCTACGCCAAGAGCCGGTCGACGATGCTGGGGCAGGAGATGCTCGACATGTTTCGGCAGGGATCTGGTAAAGAGCTCTATCCTCGGCTCAAGGTAGAATCAAAGATCTAATAGTCAATTGTATATCAAAGTGTTTTTGGATTATCTCAAGTAATATTATGTGGAGTGGTGCTATTCACATCGACAACCTTTGGCACTCTGCAACCTTTCCATAAAAATAGCGTGACCACAGAGCTATTGTTGTGGTACAGGGTAGGATATGCCGAGTCTAATCTGGTGCTAACCGTCCCACGGTGGTGCGCTCCAGTACTCTCTTTCCGGGGGTAGACTCTCCGTCGATCTGCTCGTTCGTGATAGCGCTTGGTTGTTCTCATTCCTCTTCTCGCAATCGGAATGCCGCTGGTTGTCCCAAGTAGAAGTAGTTTTTATGTGGGTATCATGCGCATGGTCTTCCATAACTCCATGGTGTCCATGCAAGTTTCGTATCTTTCGTATCAAAAAGAATCTTGTTTTCTTTTCCTTTCAATTTCATGCCGGAGCTTCATAAACTTCGTTCCTTTCGCTGGGACCTAGCTCGTGGGCATAATAATATGGATTCGCTTGTTTGTTCGGGTCGTTGGGGTTCTCGAGTTCTGCGGTTGGCGGCGGCTGATTGTTCTGTACTACTTCTCTCTGCTGCTTCCGTTTTCTGAGCATTATGAATGCTGCTGCGCCGATGATGCCTAGAACCACGACCGCTGCGCCGACGGCGATACCGGCAATTGCGCCAGTGCTGAGGCCGCTACCGGAGGTGCTCCCGGCCGTTGAAGTCGAGCTGGCAGCATTGCTGCTCGTTACCGTTACCGCGGGTATAGATGACTGGTCCGCAGTTAGTCCTGCGCACCAAAAACAACTCGGCGGGCATATCCTACCGTCTGAGACGTTGTTGCCGCCGCCAAATCAGTTGCCTGGAATCGAACTTGGATGCTATACGCATTCATGCCACCGTAGTATCCCGTGCTTGTAACTGTGCTCGTTGAGCCACTACTGATTTCGGTCACCGTCCAAATCGTTGTCGATGAGGAATCCACCGGCATCACACAGCCCAGCGTGGACTCCCAATCATACGAAGCCGTGGTCTGGCATGAGTAATCGTATTGCCTAAATTCCAGATCAGACACAAATTCGCACGAATATCGGTCCTGATCCTTGCTCAGTGGTCCTCCGAGTCCTTACGTCGGGCAGCACGTGTAGGCCGTCTCGCTGACGGTCCCGACCGCGTTGATGCTGGCGCATGCCGGTGTGAACCCTGCCGGACAGGCGGGAGCGGGAGAGTAATATTGTGTGGTGACACCAGCGTAACTGCTCGGGTAGCACGACCCGACGTCCAGAGGGCCGTTGAGTAGATAGTAGTAGCCGTCCGGCGTGGTGTTAACTTTGTACACCTTGTCAAGCTCACCAGCACAGGACGATGCCAGCGCCGCCGTCGTGGTCAGCGGGCCGAGGTTCTCGCCGCCAGCCATACTGCGCAACGCGATGGCTTGGCACTTGGGATATATTATTCAGAGAGATGACGAAAAAATGCAGAAGGCCAGAATGCAAAACAGCGATGCCCCTGACTTATGATATGACAGTTTTATGTAGCAGACCTCCCATAGATCTGGCGGCCGCGTCTACGGGAGCAGTGCGACCCCGTGGGCCCGTAGGATGCAGTTCCCTGCTTCCCTGGCTCGGACTGCGGACTCTATTATTGAGCTTGTCAGACGCTTCGCTGTCATGGGCCCAATGAACGACGAAAGATGAAGGCGTTGTGGGGACCTGAGGCCTGGATAGTAATACAAATTTCCAGGAGACCTATCAGCAGCTATCATGGGATCTATTGTATGAAATTTGAAATGCCGGGGGCTTCATGCTTACCGACCTGCAAATGATGCTTTATGTAGAAGCACAAGTCAATGTTTATATCACAACGTTCTCTGCATTCTTCGAGGAAACACCTCGATCTATTGTTTTTGATACAAGGACAGAACCGCTTATCATATTGCACTCGACGAGTCTGGCACTCGGGCGAGCCAGTCTTTCCTTGACATGCCGGAGTAACTTCTTACGGCGTAGTGTATGGTCTGTGTTATAATTAGCTACCCTGAACCATGTTCATTTTTCTTCACTCCACTATACCCCAATCCACATGTCAAGGTTCTGATAGGCAGGAACATGTCCCCAAATGTTATTAAGATGGTGAGAATCCTGGCGATTTGATTGAGAACCCTACGAGGTTGGATCCAATAAGCTTACGATTAAGATTTGTAGCAGTGTCTGAAAGGTCCACACCCCAGCCCTGCTGGGCGCTGAAGACTCAACTCCAGGACTGCCACCAATCAGAGGAGATCAGGTTGCTTCAGGCGTCGTAAGTGACTGGTATGCCTACCTGGGTAGACAGTAATGAGGCGAAAGTCCTATCTGGTCAGCAACGGACCTCAAGTTCACTACTTGTATCATTGGTTTCAAACATTCTAGAAGTACTGTCTATAAGTAAGTATCAATGCTTTGCGAATGATCTAGACGGGTTAGGAAATCGGGGAGAAGAATGATGCTCGGAACGCTATATTCATGCTTGACTACCGTATAGATCATCTGGGTACTCAAGATCAACCTTTATTTATCACGTAGAATGCCAGCTTAAATACTGTGTAGAGTAGGTAGTATTGCGACATATCTAATACAAAATGTAGGGCTTGGTGATCAAAATACCTGCCTTTTATACTTGACTTGCAACAAGAACACACTACCAACATGAGCGTGGTTTGATCCATGGCAGCCCGGCTATACCGTTATCTCCGTGATGTTTGGAGCCGACGACGCAGACTTTCCTGTTTTGATTTTTCGGATTCGCAAGAAGCTCCTTTCGAAACCGCAGGCTTGTGCTTTGGTCACATCATGTTTGACTGTACTTCTATATATGGCAGTATCATATTATTGTGCCCGCTTCTTACTGTGAAAGGCAGTTTCTGTGTCTGATCTGGTTCATGTCGCGCTCAATAATATGAGAGCCATCGAAAATGAGGCATGCACGAAGAGCTCTCTGGGTCGACTTACAGTGCTCTTCGTAACGGACGTCTTTCGTTCTCGTCTACTTACTACTGTACGCGCATTTAATCCCCTGCTCATCATGGCTGCCCTTGGTCATGCCCACTACCACGAGATTATTCTTTGCTCCTCGCTTGGCGCGACCGCATTGATAAACTTGCCCGAATCCTCCGCAGTCGCCCCGTCAATGACCTTGAGCATGGCAGCAACGCTGTCTTCGACCTCGAGCGGCGGCTCGTTGGGCCTGTCCTTTCTGAACTGCGGCCACTCGTCCGCGACGTGCTGGCCCATGCGCGTCTTGACCCAGCCCGGGTGCAGAGCGATGGCGATCAGGCCGTCCTTGTGATTCTCCAGGTGCAGCGCCCGCGTCAGCCAATTCTGCGCCGCCCGGCTCGGCCCGTAGGCGCCGCCGGGCACCGGCTCCATCTCGCCGATGCTGCCGACCGAAGACGTGATCCAGATGAGCTTCGGACCCGACGAGGACTTTTGCAGGAGCGGCCAGAGGCCCTGGAACACCAGCAACGGCGCGATCGTGTTGGTTTCAAAGGCGGCGCGGAGCTCCTCCGCCGTCGTCTCGCGTGCGGTGCGCATGGGGTGCGCGTATCCGGCATTCAGAATGAGGACGTCAATCTGGTCGATTTTGAACTGATCGACTGCTGCGCGGACTTGTTCGGGCGCGACGGCCTCGGAGAAGTCGAACTGGACGACGTGCAGCACACTCCCTTGGCCCTTCCCCGCATCTGCGATTTCCTCTTGTAGATCCCGAGCTGCCTGCTCGCTGCGCACAGATGCAATGACGGTATGATGCGACCGCGCGAGAATGGACTTTACCAGTCCAAGTCCCAGGCCTCTGTTCCCTCCCGTGACGAAGTAGACCTTGGAATCTGCATTGGTCGCCATGATGTTGTGAAGTGGCGCCAGTGGTAGGGGCTGACTGGTGATAAATAGTGGTGGGAAAAGGAGAAGGAAGAAAAGGGGCAACCATGATTTGGTCAGCCGAAAACCAGCTTATATACGCTGATGTGTTTCGGTTATTTTTAGCTTGATTGAGGGGTCGTTCAAGCCCTAAGATGATGTGGGATGATTGATCTAAACGCTGAGTATATTCAAGGATATGCGTCGTAGAGAATACTCGAGTTTCAATGTCGAGAAAAAGTTTTGAAAGGACGCGACAAGGGCGTATTATGTCTTGTTAAATTTACAATGTTATCTAACACTTCATTCTTGATCATCAAGATCGATGTTGAAGCATTCATAGAGTGTAACCTATCGTGCGGAAATGTAAGCCCGCACACAACAAAACCAAATCCCACGAAACGCGGCGATTCTGATACTTGGCAACAAATAGAAGGGAAAAAAGTTATCATTAATCTATGGTGGTTGTACTTATTATCGATGTAGATTCTCGCAATTGCTATTGGAAGATTCTTTTCCGCGTTCAAATAGCAAACCTGAACAGCGCTGAAATTTCGATTGTGACCAATACCAGACTGAAAAATTCAAAATTTGGTCATCATGGAATGTTCTCCCTCTCAGGGAAGAAGGTGCTACTTTGAGTTTGTGAAAGGATAAAAGAGCTCTGGACATCTTGACCTCATGGACTACGCCGGCAGAGGGAAGTTCCTCAACGGGTGTTCGTTGACCGATCGAACATGGTCCGTCTGAACCAAGCTGTAATATCCATCCTTCTCAACAGGCACAGGCGCATCTCCAGTCTCTTCGATGCGGAAAACATATTTCGAGCCACTAGCCTGCCCATCTTTCAACTTTTTGAGGCCCGTCACGACCCCGTGGAGCCCGCCCGGCACGACCTCGTGCGGGTGCGGCTTCAGCCTGCCGTCCTGCAGCAGCCTGCTAAAGTACCGCGCCCAGGTGTATCCAAAGTCCTTCTCGTCGCCAAAGATGACCACGACGGTGCTGCTCGTAGCCTTGACGCCGGGCGGGTACTTGAAGTTCTCCTTGTCCCTGGCGAACAGCCGGGGCGGCAGCAGCGTCGCCACGACGCCGCCGTCGAGCTCGAGGATGCGCAGCGCCAGCTCGATAGTGCCCCCCTCGCTGACCGCGTCGAGGATGTAGGGGTATTTGCTGCCCAGGCCTGCTTTCTGTAGGATTCGTTCTGCTTCCGCGACGACGGCGTCTTCGCCCTTGCGGTAGTCGATGACGTGGTCGGCGAGGGTATGCGCGAACTCCGCCGCCCGGCCTGCGACGCCGACAATGGGGTAAAACCCCGAAAGTCGCGCGAGCTGGGCGGCGAACGCACCGGTCGCCATTGTGACTCCGTAGATGAGTATAGGACCATTGTTTCTGCCAGACTCGGTAGGTTTCAGATTGTATGGCACGGGGAGACGCATGTCGGAATACAGGGCTACTGCAGCTGTAAGTGCCGCCAGAGGTATCGTAGCTCCTTCTTCTAATGATATGTTGGCTGGTAGGTGGAAGGTCGACCAGCTGGGAGCAATGGAATATTCCCCAAAAGCTCCATCCTCGGTATTGAACTCGTGATAAGCAGCTACCCGGTCACCAGGTTTGAACTCGAAGACATTTTTGCCGACAGAATGGACAATGCCAGCCAAGTCATCGCCGCTGTTGCGAGCCTCGTTGCGCCTGTGTTTTGCTTTTAGTCGGTACGATGCGGCGAAAGGAGAAATGCCACAAATTTGCTCACCAGAGTGGAAATTTCCAGTCCTTTGGGTTTGATCCAGCGACGACCACCTTGATAACGACTTGATTCTCGCCTGGCAGGGGAATCGGCGTGTCGATGAGTTGGTAGGCCTCAATCGAGGGCTGTACAATGACTTGCTTGGGCATGATCTGTCTTAAACTAGGATGCAAACGTGAATATGGGTTTAGATATGGATTGTCAAACAATTTCCCGTTGATAGATACCTAAGATACTCCTCTTATATGTAAGTATGATGGAATATACTCTCGCGCTAGTCCTATTCTTGTGCGGCGGCAAGGTCCGCGGACGTCCGTCCGTTGGCTATAAGACTGATTATCAATCAAGTCATACGGGTCTGCTTACATACCGCCCACCTCCAATTCGGGGGTAAAAATCCCAAGCATGTTATAAACCACCTCCGCGGATGTTACTATTGCACCATTTGACGGAATACACTATATTCTGATTTACACATCTGGCCTATCATAACCGGCGCCCTTCTCGGCAGTTGAGACATGTACCGCGGCAGGAACCGCGCAGCTCCGACATCATGTCAATCGTGTCGATCCAAGAAGCTGAGGTGTAATCGAACCCAGCCGTGCTCCAACTGTACCTCGCGAAGCGTTGCCTGCGAATTCCTTGTACCGCCACAGCGGCATACTGAGTCATCTCACTTACATAACAGACAACGGCTACTGGAGCGTCTCGAACGACTAGAGTCTCTTCTATCATCTGACAGAATATCTACCTGTAACGGTGGCGGCGATGAAGCCCCTGAGAGAGGGCCTCCTATCGCATCACAACATGTCGTTGAGCCCTCCGTGCATGAGCCTGGAGATGACTGTCTACGAATGCTAGAACATGTTGCAACTCAAGACTATATGGATGTGAGGCCACACCGAATAGGATATCGCGGTCGTGATCAATATATGCTAACTCATGACTAGTCATCCGCGTCGAAAGGACTGACCTTTGGCTTCGGCAGCACGCAAGAGATCCGCCAAGCACAAGCCCGACCCGGCGACTGGCTCTCCTCGGTGCAGCTGGCCACCCTGATCGGCAGCCGCATCGTGTTTCCCGGCTACAGCGCGGCGGTCCTCCTCATCGACAACTACGAGCGCAACGTGGACCACATCTGCCACGTGCTGCACCTGCCCAGCACCAGGGCCATGATGCGGACGGCCTACCTGCGGCTGGGCCGGGGGGAGACCGTCGAGCCCGGCCAGGCGGCCATCCTGCTCGCCGTCTTCGCCTTCAGCGCGTACTTTTACGAGGCCGGCCCGGCGTCCGAGGTCGCGGCCACGGAGCGCGACGCCGTCGCCCTGTGCCGGCAGTGGAGCCGGGGCGCCATGGACGTGCTCGACTACTCGCAGCGCCACTCGTCGGGCTCCCTCGAGGACGTCCAGGCGTGCATCATCATGTCGTACGTGACGTACTACCTCGAGGGTATGTCGAAGAAGGGCCGTATGCTTCTGGCGAGTGCCGTCTCCATAGCGCGAGATATGCGCCTGAATCGCCTGGACGCCGAGGGCGCTGACGATGGAAAGAACAAATACAGTGCTCAAGAGGTGGTCGACAGAGAGGTGAAGCGAAGGATATTTTGGCACTTGGTGACTACAGACTGGTACGTATATATATTCTTGAAGAAGTCCATGTCGCCGCTCATCACAATAGGTTGCAATCCACGATCTCCGGTCCGCAAGAAGGCATGTACTTTATACACCCAGACCACATCCACGTCCGACTTCCCAAAGACTGCGACGACGAATTCCTCGCATTTGATGGAGTCGACGCGTCGGCATCCGAGCCTCGACCGACCAGCATGACCTTCTTCCTCGCCAAACTCAGACTGGCTCACCTCTGTCGAGAGATTACAGACACAGTGCCCATCGAGACCGTAAAGCTAGTGCGGATGTCCTATGAGAACATTATCGCGCTGGACAAGAAAATCGACGCCTTTCTCTCGAGCCTGCCGTTCTTCCTCCAATCCGAGGCCGCAAGCCGCGAGCGCAGCCGCAGCCTCGAGACCGTCTACCCCAAGGTGCCGCTGCTCCGGTTTCTCCTCCTCACCACGGCGCACAGCCGGCGGTGCCGGTTACACCAGAAGTTCCTCCTGCGGCTATCCTCCGACGCGCGCTACGCCTACTCGCGGCGGGCGTGTCTCGAGTCCGCGCGCGCCATCATCCAGGCCTTTGACGACTCGGGCCGGCGGACCGACTCCCCGTCCATGCCGACGGCCATGGCGCGCATGGCGTCGGCCGTCCACTATACGCACCTGGCCCTGACGGTGCTGGTCATGGACCTGTGCTTCAACCAGAGCGAGGGCGACATACCGCAGAGGAAGGAGGAAGTCCGGGCGGCCATGCAGATGTTGGAAGGGGTCAGACAGGCCTCCCCGCTCACCGATCGCTCATTGCACAGTCTTCGCCAGATACTGCACAAGGCCAGACTCGATCTCGATGATCCGGTAAGATCGCCGGTGGACCGTACCTCGAGCACGACGCAGGCCGTTGAGGCGGCTGCGGACATGATACTGCCTAGTGGCGGATATCTACCGATCATGCCAGGACAGACTACCGGCAACTGGAACGGGGACTTTACGGGAGCTGGCCTCTTACCGGTCACAGACCTCGACTTGGACCTCGGTTCAGCCACCTGGGACAATCTATTCTCGGCGCTCGACTCGAGACCTTTCTAACCAAGTGTGAAAGCTACAATGATGCAATCGATATCTCTCGACAGCGTGAGGTTTGCAGAGAAATGCTTCCTCTTTTCTATATTTGTCACAATTATTATACCCGACACCAGATAAGTTGTTCTGTGAAAGCAGAATAAGAGATATGTTCTCAAGTCTCATGTACTTCAGGAAAGAGACAATCGTCTCGAGAGTCTGGATAAAAAGCAAAGTCACGGAAATTCTTGTTAGCAAAGCAGAGGTAGTTGAACATGCCTGCCATTGTTTCAGATTTCAACTAAACTGGCGTTTTATACAAGAGTATGCAAGACTCCCAAGTCATACGCTATGAAGCTACGAGATACGCCTGACTATGAGATGACCTCGGCCATGGTATCCTCGCGGCTTCGAAGAGACTTGAAAAGGCTAGCATCATCTTCCGGTCTTCCTCCGAAGGCCTCAAAAGGAAGGCCCCTCGGAAGACCCCTCATGACGTGTTCTTACCGTGATGCACTGTACCTAGGATGCTTCCCATTCCCCAGCCTCATAATCCATGTCATATTGGCTCCTGGCACCTGCGCGATCAAAGCCGTTCTCCTCTTCCACTTCTTCTTGACCCGTTACCATATCTTCCTCTCCCCGAGTGCCGGACAAGTCTGTGTCCGCCTTGGCATTCTTCGGTGCTGATGAAGCCCACGATACCTCCACCTCACCTTCAACGCCTGGGATAGTCTTCGGACCGGAAACGCCAAACATGAACTGTTCTGCCGTCTTGCGGTCTTTGAACGTGATATGGGTGGCTGAAGGATCAGTCGAGACATCTGTAAACTCACCGATTCCCTGTGCCACGTTAGCTTCTGTACTCTTACGTTTTGGATGCATTTTACTCACAAAGAGGTATTGCTTGAGCGCTTCATCCTTTTCTGAATCAGTAAAGTCCACGCCACTGACGACGACAATCTTTGGACGATTGTCGAGTGAATAAGCGGCATACGCGGCGTGCACATCTTGAGTGCCACCACCTCTGCCGCGATAGCTACCTCGCCAGACTCGGGGTTGGTATCCACCCCTTGCACGGTACGGTCGCCTTCCTCCACGGCTGCCGGGTACCCACGAGTATGAGTCGTCATTTTGATCCGGATCGAGTCCAAGTGAGTTGGCTTCTTCCTCCAAGGCGGCCAATTTGGCACGTAGAGCTTCTGCTTGCGAAGGCTGCTCACCGTCGATAGTCGCGTTGGCGAGTATTGGTGATATCGATTCGTCTCTATCGCTCGCAGCGAGCTTCGCTTGCAACTCACGCTTCGCTTCTAGCTGTCTAGCGATCAAGTCTTTCTGCTTCTCTTCAAGCTCTTTACGTTGGCGATCCAACTCTGCACGCTTCTGCTGCTTCTCCAGATAAATCTTCTGGGCTTCTTCTTGCTTGCGATTGAACTCGTCAAGATCAAATTCCGGCTCCTGAGATATGGAGGTATCGTTGTAGTTCGAATAATCGTTGTGGTTGGCTGGCTGTCTGGTATCTTCTGCAAACTGCGATTCGTCCTTGTACCAGTAGACCTTAACAAATCTGTTGTCAAAAACGACCTTGGGTGATTTCCATGCGGCATTGGCGGATGCCCAGTCATCAAACTTGACCAGGGCAATTCGCTTCTGGATGCCAGAGTCTACGCGCAGATCAATGTTTTGAACAGAACCAAACTGACCAAAGAACTCGCGAACCGCATCCTCGGTGTAATTGTCCTCGGGAATATTCTCCACAACGATCTGGGTGTTCTTCTTGTCGTGACTAGGGCCTTCTGCAGCTATTGCCGGTCTCGTCACTTTTCTCTTGGGCTTCTTAGGCTCCTTTCGGACGGTCTGAGGCATCTGCATGAAACCCATATCCATTGGCTTGATGGGCTGGCCAGGATGTTCGAACATGCCAATAGCAGCATTGTTGGGATCGTACTCTTCGGCTACAGGAGGCTGGAACGCGGGCATAAAGGCCGAGCTGTTGCCATGCTCATATTGACACTTGGTGCCTCGGGAGCAAAAGCCTTTCCTCTCGTATTCTCTGCATTGCTTCCGTCTCTGGCGCGACGAGGCAGGTAGTGTCTGGCCAGAATAGGCAGGCTTGGGCAGAGAATCATTCTGCGGTAGGTGAAGCCCCATTTGTGCTCCAAGCTCCTGGAGTTGTCTTATATTCTCCATGATAGCGTTTGCATCAAACATTTGTTGAGGATTGAACTCGGGCCCAGGGAATCCGTTTGCTGCGCTGTTGGGAGGGCCGCCACTGTAGCCTCCAACTCCACCACGGCCCCTCGAGGAATAATCATCAAACCGTCCGCCGCGGGCACCAAAGCCGCCACCTCGTCGCGCTTGCTTGTAAGGTTGTTGCTGGTGAGAATCACCGCCGTAGTCCCAATTCATAGCTTGCGGCTCTGGCGCGTCAAGGTCCCGGTAAGAGCGCTTCTTCGAGCCATTGCGAAATGAATGCGAACCAAAGGCAGTCGGGGTCTCGGCGTACGGCGTATGCTGGGCATGTGGCTGGAAAGGTGCCTTCTGTAGAGCAGCTGGTCCCGAGGGAATCTTGGGCGGCTGAGTCGTCGGGGCTGCGGTTTGACGAGGAACGGGCGGGGCGGGAGGTGCGCCGGGCAAGTACGATTTATGCTTGATCGCTTGGAAGACATCGTTAGTAAATGATGCCGAGTCCTCCCTTAGGAAATCTGGTATCTCCTCCTCGAACAGCTTGCGGATGGTGTCCACGTCGGCATCGTGTCGAAGAAGAGCAATGACGTAGTCAGCCAGAACGTCGGCGTCTGCGTCGGAACTGTAGCAAGTAAAGTCAGCTTTTGTCGAGGAAAGTGGAGGAGGAAGGGGACTCACGTGTCTTCCAGCCGCTTGATGATCCACGACCTCAAATGAGGCGCGTCGTCCTCGGCGAACAACATGGCGTCAGGGCAAGCCAGCAGACCAAGGATGCGATCGGGTAGAGGAAAGAGGGCACGCGCCTGAGCGGCGACAAATCAAGCAGTGCAAAGGAAACACAAAGATGCTATAAAAGTATGAGTGGCAGCATGCTGGGTATGCGACTGCAGATTTTTGATCGCCGAGTCCTTGTTGTGGTCTTGAACGAGGATCACAAATGCGACAGGCACCTGGAGAGCTATGATGGATTTCCTGCAAGCTAGCAAAGCACCAACGGCACCTACCGAGAAGAAATAGCTTGGGAAAAATTCACTGGAGTGGTTGCCTTGAGTGCTGATTGGCCCTAGCCCGCGGTTGCTTTTAGTGCATGGAGCGCCAGGAACGTGCTGTGAGCTGTGCTACGCTGGCTTGGCGGGTCCTAAAGTCTGCGCAGGGGTGCCGTTTGTCGCTGAGAATTAACCTTGCTGTGTTGGCGGGAGCGGGGCGGGAGAGTTCAGATGGCCGGCTGTCATTGATCGCGTCAGAACTCGACAAGATCATGAAGGATTGTGTCTGAGACAGGGGACAATAAAGACGACTCGAGAACTATGGACATGTAATTGTCTTGACCTATCCATGATTGGGGAAAATAGCACCACCAATGCGGAAGAATAAATGTCCTTGCAGTGGCTGCAATATTCTGAGGTTTATCGATTAGATTTCGAGCATGTGCTGCACACACTGCAGAGGTACCCTTGAGGTATAACTTGACTAGGAACTCAAGCCAATGTACTTCGTACAACATCGGCACATGTGCATTCGATAGGCAGAGGCGATCCATCATGATATCGTGACCTTCTAGCCATAACAACCCTAATATCTTTCCATTCTTGTCTTATTTTTCGAAAGCCTCGTCAAGCACATGTCCGACTTTGGAACCTTCCAGCTTACACGGGCATCCTGCTAGTACGTTGAGAGACGCCCGTTCCCGTTTCTGACTCATCATCACATGTGTTGACGGACAAACAGATGCTCGAAAAGCAGACGGCGGATCCTTGACTGTTGGTAAACTTTCGAAATTACCTACCAAGCCTCTTCGGCCTCTGCAAAGTGATTGCCCTTCATAAACGATTCAGAAGAAAGAGGCGTCCAGCAACGCAAACAAATTCGAGATGGCTTTCACCATGCATTCCCACTCCGGGCAGTTCTGTCCTGGACACGCCAAAGACCAGCTGGAGGATATCATTCTGGCGGCCATTGCCAAGGGCTTTACCATGATGGGTTTGACCGAGCATATGCCTCGCACCAGCCTGGATGATCTGTATCCGGAAGAGGTGAGAAACAAACGCCTCTTCACTGCCGTCTTGCGGGTATACACGCGCTAACATCCTGACCCCCAGCTCGATGACCCGAAGGCCAGCCTGGCGGCCCTGATGCCGCGCCACGAGGTATACCTCGTGGAGGCGCGGCGGCTGCAGGCCAAGTACGCAGCGCAGATCCACCTGGTGATCGGGTTCGAGGGCGAATGGATCCGGCCGGCGTACGGGGCGCTGATCGGGGAGCTGCTGGCGGCGCACCCGAGCGTCGACTACTTCATGGGCTCGCTGCACCACGTCAACGGGCACCCGCTCGACTTTGACAGCGCCTTCTACGCCCGCGCCGTCGCCTCGGCCGGCGGCGGCGAGGAGGCCATGTACGAGCGCTACTACGACCAGCAGCACGAGATGCTGCTGGCCATGCGCCCGCGCGTCGTCGGCCACTTTGACCTGCCGCGCCTGCTCAGCGAGGACCCGGCCCGCGACGTGCGCCAGTGGAAGGGCGTCTGGGAGAGGATCGTGCGGAACCTCGAGTTCGTCGCCAGCTACGGGGGCTGGCTGGAGTGCAACACGAGCGCTCTGCGCAAGGGACTGGCTGAGCCGTATCCGGCCCGGCCGATTGCTGAGCACTGGCTAAAGTTGGGCGGCAAATTCACATTCTCGGATGACAGCCACGGCATCGCTCAGCTAGGCACCAATTATATGAAAGGCCTCGAGTACCTGGAGAGTCTCGGCCTCAGGGAGGTGTGGAAGATTGAGCGCACTCCGCATCCTTGGGCCGAAGGTCACGAAAAGGCGGCTCTGAAGGACACCAGTGTCGCTATTGCAGATATCAAGAAGGTATGCCAAAACTGGTAGAAGTCAGACGAAAACCGAAAGAAAACATCAAGATACCCAACTCTGCGGCTGAGGCTCAAGACATGGGAGAGGCTTGCGGCCTGCGGTTTTTCGGATATCAAGAGACGGGGTGAAAATGCGCAAGACGTTGCAGAACCAGACCGTAGAAATAGACGAGGCTTATCGGTCTATAGATAAAAGACTTAGAACGTATTTCTTCCCAAAGACAAAGAAGAGTATTATCAGCAGAGCCTAAACCATCGTTTCAGTGAGCAGTAGAAGCCCCGACGTCGAGGAGAACTAAGTGATGGACACGGTACACACGAGGCATGTCAGTAGAAGATGATGTATGCTGTTGTGGCAGTTATTGTCTGCCCAAAAACATTCCTTTGAATTTTGAGAAGTCCTGCAACTGAAAGTTGAGCCAGCAACAGACTTCTCGCTCCGGGTCGCCCACTGCGTCCACCCGCCAGTCCAGCGTTCGAGGTATGACCTAGTAACTATATTGTTCCCAGCCATTCAAGAAGCCCCTTTTTGTTCCTTACAAATCCATGTGGCCATCCTTGGTCCACTTTCACTCCAGGGGTATCGTTGAGATATGATGCACTTTTAGCCTGACCTTTTTATCCCATAGGTCCATTCGCCAAGCCTCCTGCATGCCCTCAAAATTGTTGAAAAGACTGGACTCCGGTTGAAACGCCAGTCATTGAATGCTCCGTAAAATGCATAATGTTGAAAACGCATAACGCCGTTGCGTGATCCCGTTAAAAAATTGACCACATCTAGTCGAGTGATTCTGCAATCACTCCGTTTGTGACCTTTGGAGGTACGATGACCTCTTCTTCAAGTCCCTCTGCCGAGATGCCATCAAAAAGTTCGAAAATAGTGCGTGGTTGGTGGAAATCGTTGTTCACTTGAAGGCTGTTAGCAGGATAGACATTGAAAGGAATACTTGATCGTAACATACCAATGTTCACCAGGTACCACTCATTCATGATTTTCTCAATCAGCTCTCTGCTGGGGCTGCCAGAATCATGGCAGCGAGCCCAGTCTGTTCCAAGTCGGAACGCCTCGTCCTTCCACGCGAGGAAGCTGATACCCTCAACGATCGTGGGCTGCACGATCTCCTTTCCAGGGAAGACACCCCAAGTCACGGCATTGGGTCCTTCTGTCGGCGCATTGGACTTGACATTTCCAGTCCTGGTCACTGCGTAGTAGGACATGTCAGGGTGCTCGTGGATGCGGGGCAACATCTTCTCGAACAACTCTGGCGATACCAGAAGCTCCAAGTATGCCTTTTGGTACACGTAGCCGCCTGGCGGGCCCCAACCATGGATCGGGTGGTTGGACTTGGCACCATTGACGGCAGGTTGCGAGTTGACGGTCAACAAACCGCGCTTGTTCAGTTGGATCAGGTCTGCCTTGATGGAGTCCGCCTCGCTTGTGATGGGCGCCTCGCTCCATGGCAGCGAGTCCAGGTCATTCTCGATATACCGGACAAAAATGTCGGCAATATCCTTGACGGACTTGGGCTCTCCCCACTTCTTGCGGTTCTGTTCGTTCGTGCCTGTCAAGCCAATGCCATAGGCATCCAGCTCTCCGAAAGCAGGCGAGCGGGAATCACCCCATCTGCCGTTAGGGAACTCGTCCCATTCCTGCGTACGTGCCACATACGACTTGTTTCGGTTGCGCCAGAAAGCGGGACGTACATCCTCCTCTCTGCGATGCAGTCCCAGAGACTGCTTCCAGGGCAGGGCCTGCTTCCTCGGGCGGCCTTGGGTGGGCATCCAGTCAAGCTCCTCGAGGACCATACGAGTAGCTTGGGCGAGGTTCATGGTGTAGAAATGCATGTGGACAATGCCGGCCGCAATAATCTTGCGGCACATGTCGGCCACAAGCTTCTTTCCGATTTCACGGACCGCAGCATCGTCGTTCTTGACCGGCTCGAGGGCCTTGGTGAAATGCTCGGGGATCTTGCACTGCATGTGGTTTGCGCGGCGGATGAAGCTGGCGTATGTCGCGATGGGCATGATTCCAGGCACGATCGGAATAGTGATGCCTCTCTCCCGCACCTTGCCGACCCATCGAACAAAGTTGTCTGCGTCGTAGAACATCTGAGTCACAATAAAGGTAGCACCCTCGTCCACCTTCTCCTTCAAGTGGTCCAGAAGTGACTCCTCGTCCTTGTTGTCGTCACAACCCTCTGGGTATCCTGCGACACCGATGTCGAAGTGGCTGCCGTATTTGTTCCTGATGTGCTTGACGAGATCCCGAGCGTACTGAAAGCCGCCTTCGGTGGCTACCCACTGCTCCTTCTCTCTCGGTGGGTCACCGCGGAGGGCAAGAATGTTTGTGCAGCCTGCCTTGTAGGCGTTTTGCAGAGCATTATTGACCTTCTCCTCTCCCATGTCTGTACAGGTCAAGTGCATACACGTCTCGAGACCAAAGTACGTCTGGGCCTGGGCTACCATCTCGCAGGTAAGCTCAGCAATCCTGCCACCAGCACCCCAGGTGACATCAATGAACTTGGGACCGAACTCATACATGCGCTCCATACGGTCGTAGAGGTTCTGGACACCCTGGGCGGTCCTCGGGGGGAAATATTCGAACGAGAAGGACGGCTGGCCGCTCTTCTCGGCGTCCGCGAGCATCTCCTTGATATGCATCTTGGGCTGGATGGCGAGGCGAGTCGCTCGGTATATCTAAAACAAGTCGACGTTGGTGCTCGGACGAAAACAGTCTTGCCGGACAGTATATGTATAATCTTGGCGATGCTAATTAGCGTGCAGTCTTTTGCAATGTACAGGCTCTGGCTGAGGTGGTGGCGAGGCATTCCGTCGGGCAATGGAAGCGAAATACGCCGAGTTTATATGCAGCGAGGGGGCATGAATCCATACGTCCAGATGTAATCAAGCGTCCGAGGTGCGTCTGTCTGCGTGGGGTGTAACGAATGGGACGTGAAGTCAGAGTATGACTTACCTTGCAATCTACCGAAAAAGCACAGCACAGCACACAGGCGGGCAGGTCGAGGATTTACCGATTCGACGAGTGCTCTGCGGCTACAAGAATGACGAAATTGGGGGGAAACGAAAATATCGTCGTGCACTCCCCTCTCCAGACACAGGCCAATGTTTTCTCACCGGTGTTGTGAAAGGGGGAAGAGGCTCCAAGTCGAGAGGCTCGTCGAAATAATTCTAGTCTGGGCAGTCTGTTCTACTGTCGCTGTCGGAGGCCGGGAGAATCCACATCTCTTGCTGCGCTCCGAAAACTGGCGGTCAGCTTATTGGTGGGTGAGACACAGCTAAGCTGCTATGGGCCATTTGTTGTGGGTGGCGCCCTCAAATTTGAAGCAAACTGCTAGCGATTCTCGCTGGCGACTGGCGAGATCCTCTAACTCAATGTTTGTACCGAGCTAACTGACTGCCCTGTGGGCTCTCACTCATGGTACCAAGGGTACTATCAGCCGTGAGAAGGCGCTAGCGATGAAAACTGCTTCCATGCTTGCCCGTGGAGGCCCCTCATTAAGGGTCCTCCTCTGTGATGACGCCTTTTCGGGCCCAGACTGTTTTTGTTATTGTGATTCATTTTTCGAGAACAGCTTTCCTTTCTCTTTTCTTTCCCATGCTTGTTGGATGCCCGGGTCCAATTAACTCTATTGTATGGTACACAACTGACACTTGTAGCTCCAGAATCCAAGATCCTTCGACTTGTCAAAAATGACGACGATCATTTCAACATTTCCTGCCAGTCAAATCTTCCCGTGCTTTGTCCATGAGTTCTTCGTTTCTCCGTTACCCCGCTTCCTCCAGGTACAAGCCCCCCATTGGCAGCTGCCCCTCCCTCTATGCCCCGGTGAAGGCCTAAAAGCAATGCAACCGTGTGACGTCGGCGTATTGCGGAGCGCCAGAGGATCAACGATATTACAATTCACAACATCATGGTCGGAATCTGATGCTGGTTTGTCATTATACTAGCAAAAGAAATCATCCGAACGGCTTGCAGTTCTTGAGCAACCACGGGATCTTTTCTCCAATCTTGAATTTCCTATGTCTTTTCCAATGAGAAATGCTATTGTACAATGCAAGTGACTTAGATTCGCATATTGAGGTACACTGTACAAAACGACCATTTCACTATACAATTTTGTACATGTTATCCATATTGAACTTTTGAGAACTATTTCCCACGATTACTAGACATCTATATAATCCACGACCACCGAAACAACACCTGTTGAAGGACTTTGGTTGTGGACTACCCCCACGTTCTTGACGACGCAGTCGAGTAGACAAGCGATTGCATGATGACGTGAGAAAGGCATGTGTGACCTCGCAAGTCGGATCCCGAATGCATGCCATGTTCAGAGGACCAGACAGCCAATTGTCCCAAGGCAACACATTCACCATGGATCACCTTCACAAATCGACCGGGCAAGATGTTCCGCAGACCCGATAACTGGCAGGCAAGCACCTGCTCGTTTGTTCTGTCTACCTTAAGGTACCGGGGCGCTGAAGGTGCTACTTACTTTCCTAGCAGACATATTTCGTCTAGTCGGAATACGCTCCAGGAGTTTTCAATACCTATCTGTGATATGTCTGAACTCTAGGATTCATGGATGCATCAATTAGAATACCGTGAACTCTGTAATACAGCTCATGCGTGGTACAAAAAACGGTTATGCGTGGTACCATTCTCCTGTCATGAGTGTTGTGCGCCACTAAGGTTACCATGGTCTCTGCTTCGATATCGGATGTTAGATAGGTAGTCAATCCACGCTATAGCAAAATTGATTCCCTCGCCGAAGAATCATAATAATAATAACAAAAGCAGAATTCTGAGGACGAGGACAAAATCTCTTGGGAATTATCAGAACAAGGCAAGCTTGATGTGAACTTTCGTCAATGATATCGAGTCCAGTTGTCTCACTACGAGACGTGGCACTTGAACTTCCGTATGCATAATCATATATTTATACACTTTAAATGTTTTGAGTTTCGAAAAACCATCCGTACCTGTTTTACCATGTGCAACACCGCAGCGACGGCACATCATCCATTACCATGGCCGCAAAGGCTTTGCAATTGCATTATTGAGCTTGGTAAATGTACACCTTCTAGCACAGTTCACATCATAAATGCATGGACTGGGAAACACTTTCTCTCACTAACCAATGACCCTCAAAACTGTGATATTTATAATAGAGCTCAATCAGGCTCCAAATTGAATAAACTACCTACTCCCTTTGTAAAACGCCGTGAGGCTCTTGAAGATTTCATTTAAACTCGATCAAATGCGAGATAGGTATTGTTATGATGAAGAAAACAAATTGGTGATATGACAAGACCCCCAATACTCCGAATCCATTAAAAAACACCACGAACACTGGTCAACTCCGTTTTCACCCCGTACACATTCCATCAGAATCCTGTCCGTCTTTTCTCTGGGAATTTGGTTTTGGATCAAGGGGAAATCTGCGCAGCGTCCCAGCACTGCGATCTGTACCAAATCAAACATCTTCTTCGTCGCTCATCGATTTCCAAGAACTGCTCTGGCTAACGGACTGGCAGCGATAGAAGGCCTGCATCTCCGCGGCGAAAAGTTGGTATACATGTATGAACATATCATGAGGCGTATTGCTCCATATGCGAGGCTCCCGAGTATTTCCCGCCGTGCCGTACAGCAGATTGATCGCCAGCCCCGAATCGACCGGGAACGCCGGCTTGAGCCCGTCGGGCAGCGGCGCCAGGCCGACGAGGCGGTGCCGGATCGAAGACCACGGCGAGAAATCGATAACGAGAAAGCTCGAGCCCGGCTTCTGCACCAGGCCGGCCGGGAAGCCAGCGGCCGAGACGTCGGGCATGGCCGAGCCGTCGCCGAACGGCGGCGCGGCGAGGGCGTGCCACAGGACGTCGCAGTTCAAGTTCGTCGCGAGGCGTACGAAGGCCTGAAGCACCTTGAGCTCGGACAAAGTCATTGGGTAAGAGTCTGGGAATGCGTACGGTTGTGCAGCCTCCTCCCCTGCCGCAGATGCCCGCGAGGACGAGTGGTAATTGTCCCCGTACTGGTACGACATGTCCATGTAGAGGTTCGGATCGATGTTGTAGGACTGCGTCGCCACCCCGCTGACGGCAGGCATATAGTCGCTGGTGTCGTACGGTATGTACGGGTCTTGCGCTGGATCGTCGCCCGGCGCGAGCAGATATTCCGAGTTCGCCGGACTCAAGGAATATGTGTTCCAGTCCTTGGGCATGTCGAACTCAGTCATCGAGGCCTCCTCAAAGTGTGAGGGCGCCTGCAAAGAGGATGTTTCGATACTGCTCCCTCTTGTTGCTTGCGTATACGGTGACGACGCCTGCGAGGTCTCTCGGGCGTGTCCTTCATAGCCGAGACTGTCCTCACGAGTTTCGCTCTCGTTTCCCTCGGACTCCTCGAGCTTCTTTTGCCGTTTCCTCTGTCCTGTCTAATTGTCAGTAAGTGACAGTCAAGAAGACGGCGCAATGGGGTTGGACTACTTACTGTATCGACGTTGGGCTAGTACGTTGAGTATCCTCTTTCTCTCGGAAGCATCCTCATTGATATCGGGCACCTCCAATGTTGGAGGAGGCTTGTGAACCCGTTGTCGAGATTTCGAGTGTTTCGACGAACGAGATGATGTGTTGTGTTCTTCTGTGTTTGGCATCTCTCCAAGTGGGGCGAGCGGTGGCGCTCTACTGCGGCTTCTGGTGTTTATAAGTTATAAGGAATCCAGGGGCTGAGATAGCATCAATAGTCAATGATCGTGTACGGGCTCAAAGAATAGAGGCCGAATGATCGATCCACGTGCCAGTGAACTATATAATCGCTTGCTTTCTGAGCTGGAACGGATACAACTTCACATTTGCTCTGTAATCCCGACGGGGAAGGGCGGGCAACGGAGATTGTGGGATCCTATACCAAAACCATGGTGACTATTCCACTGCTTTTGTCATTCTAGTGTTTCTATGTTAAAAACTTTGTTGGTTTTGAGGTACTCCGCCATTTGTCATGTGCGGCGAAGGCCAGCCCTACGAACATATACATCGTTGTTTCCATCTCGACCACGTTTTCACCAGGGGGGCCCGGCGGCTGTTGGCGAATTATTCAACTATTCCATAGCTATTCAGAGCCATGTGGCACCGTTCCTCTCGACCTGCAGCGGGACTGGTCCTTTTGGCAGTGGGATCAAGGCAGACCAGAGCATGACAAAGCATGGAAAAACATCACAGCCAAGCATAACGGAAGCCGAAAAGGGAAAATAGTCTCCTCGTTGCACGGTGCGAAGACGGTCCTCAAAGAGCGGAATCAGGATCATCATATCATGTTGTCAACCAACGCTGCAAGCCAACATGCACGGTAGGTGTAACAAACTGGGGCCGGACAGCTATCGAGGCTGGATGAACCAGGCAGGTCGGGGCATTAAGGTCAAGGCGGGCCGGGAGGGCCCCGTACACGGGCCAGTGAAGGGACTCAGAGAAGTCAAAAATAGAAGGATAAACTACTGCACATGGCCTCCTGTTGGTTTGATTGGTGGTGGTATGATGTATCGAGTGGCAGGGTTTCCAGAAATCTACGGTATACTGCAACGTAGATATATGGATGTTGTAGCCCTAGTTGCTGCACCTCTGCCGTTGGTTGCTGCTTGCTTCAACTCAACTGCAAGCCGGTTACCATGCGTTGCGTCTCCGGCGCCCTTTCTGGGGACGGGACCGGAGGCAGAGAGATTTCCAGTGACCCACTCACTGGAGTCGCTTAGGTTAGTTACCTACGCTACCTTGGGTTAGCTAATAGCGAGAGCCTAGTCACGTGAGGGCGCGCCGAGCCGACCCCAATTGTAGGCACTCTGTAGGCGCTTTACCGTGCGTTGGTCGCGATTTGCGTCCCTCCCTGGCTGTTGCCTAGGGGTCAAAGCTGGCGAATCATTGACGTCAACTTCCTTGTTCTCGAGCCTGGCCTTTCAAGAAGCCTCGGAATTTTGGCCAATGGACTGACTTTCCACTTTCTGAGTGCGACCAGATGCACGTCGACTACAAGTGAACCATGTCTACATTGCGAGCTGCCACGGTCTCAAACAGAATCATACGGCGCAAACGCAAGCGACCTGCAGATGGGTCCCAGCCTGAAGAAACCAATGTGGACGAGTCGGAGCTTGCTGGGGTCTCGTCCGCGGACCCCCGTGGAGCTTCCAGTGCTTCTTCCGAGCACCCCAAGCGCAAGGGTTCGAAAAAGGCTGCTCCGGAGCCCGCCAACACTGTCGTCGAACCAGCCATTGAGTGGCCGCCGTATCTGAAGGAACTGGACAGATTTCACCGCGCCTTGAATTTGGTCTTCACCTTTTGCTCTACGCGCAAGCATCTGGCCACAACCTTCGAGACGATCCGCACTACAGTGGAGTCGCACACCAAGAAGGCGCTGCTGGTTGAGGATGTCGCCGCCATCGTGGCTTTGCGCCCAGAAGGCATCAATTTCGCCTATGTCGACGAGCTTATGCTGCAAACAGATATCAAAGGCGCAGAGAGAGATGCCACATTCAAATCCGGCAGATCAAAAGACATCAGATCTCAGGGCCCTGCCCCTGATGCTTCTGTCGGCGGCCTTACCGGCATGGATGACTTTACTATACGTCACCCGGATGAGGACCCCATCAGCGGGAAAGAAGTTCTCTACTTCGAATTCATCGATGGTGATTTGAAACGTCAAGTGCAACACAAGAAGACTGGTGAACCCACCAATCCAAATAGGCGACTCCGCGATGAGGACCTCAAAATGCCTGTTTATAGCCAAAAACAGATGACGGCATTGATCGACAAGCGGAATACCAAGTTCGGCTCCGCTGTCACTTCCTTTTTGAATAAATGTGCCGCAGACAAGCTTGACCCCGAGTTGGTTCTTCGCCAAGAGGCTGAATCCTTCATCCCAAGTCCCACCCAATCGAAGGAGGCCACACCCAAGCCCGAGGCCAGCACTGTACCCAAGTCCATTCCTAAAGAGAGGAAACCTATACCAGAGATTGTTCAAGAGCTCAAAGATAGTTCGTGGTACACGGGGCAAATTGTCCCTGATGGCCATCGAGTCTTCGAGTCACAGGATCCTGTATTTGGAGATCTTGAGTTCCTGCTGAGTCAAGACATGGTGAACGCGCTGTACAACGCCAAAGGTATCACGCAATTCTATGCTCACCAGACCGAGGCCATAAACCAACTCCATGCCGGTAATCACGTCGTAGTGTCGACATCCACAAGCTCCGGAAAGTCACTCATCTACCAGCTGCCGGTCCTCCATTCTCTAGAACAAGACCGCCTCGTAAGAGCAATGTACATCTTTCCCACAAAGGCCCTGGCTCAAGACCAAAAGAGGAGTCTCAAAGATATGCTGTCATACCTGCCTGGCCTCGAAGATGTCCTCGTAGAGACGTTTGACGGTGATACACCTATGCAAGATCGAAACATGATCCGAGAAGACGCTCGAATCATCTTTACAAATCCAGACATGCTACACATCACAATACTTCCACAGGAAGACAAGTGGCGCACATTTCTCCAGAATTTAAAATATGTCGTCGTTGACGAGCTCCATTACTACAACGGACTGATGGGGTCCCATGTTGCTTTCATCATGAGAAGATTGAGGCGTATCTGCTCAGCTGTTGGCAATCGACATGTTCGGTTCATCTCTTGCTCAGCGACCGTCGCCAATCCTGAGGCGCATTTCAAGACCATATTTGGCATTGATAAGGTTCATCTCGTCGACTTTGATGGATCGCCTTCTGGTCGAAAGGAATTTCTCTGTTGGAATACCCCATACAAGGATCCTGGTGATCCCTCCAGCGGTCGCGGTGATGCCTTGGGGGAGTGTGCGAGGCTATTTTGCCAATTAATCCTCAGAGGCGTTCGGGTCATAGCTTTTTGTCGAGTCAGGAAACAGTGTGAAGCATTGGTTTCTGCCGCCAAGTCTGAACTCGAGTCTCTAGGGCGGCCAGAGTGCATGGCCAGAGTGCAGGGTTACCGTGGAGGTTACACGGCCCAAGACCGTCGCCAGATTGAAAGCGAAATGTTTGAAGGAAAACTCATGGGTATCATTGCCACCACGGCACTCGAGTTGGGCGTCGACATAGGTACACTTGACTGTGTCATCACGCTCGGGTTTCCCTACACCATTGCGAACCTGCGACAGCAGAGCGGGAGAGCTGGTCGGCGGAACAAGGACTCGCTATCGATTCTCGTTGGCGATTGCTTCGCCACCGACCAACATTACATGCAGAACCCGAATGAGTTGTTCACGAAGCCAAACTGCGAGCTGCAGGTGGATCTAGAAAACATGCTTGTGCTTGAAGGGCATATTCAATGCGCCGCCTACGAGATGCCCATCAGGCCTAAAGATGACGCCAAGTATTTCTCCAAGGACTTGCCTCAGATCGCCGAGGAACGACTGATCCGAGATGAGCATGGCTTTTATCACTGTCACGACAGATTTCGCCCGGTCCCGTCCAGGTTTGTCGCGATCAGGGACACCGAGGAAGACCATTTTGCCATTATCGATATCTCAAATGGGAGAAACGTCGTACTGGAAGAGCTCGAGGCGTCGCGGGCTTTCTTCACACTCTATGATGGAGCAATCTTTCTTCACCAAGGCAACTCTTACCTGGTCAGGGACTTTCAGCCTCAGAAGATGATTGCCAAGGTTGAAAAGGTCAAGGTAGACTGGACTACACAGCAGCGCGACTTTACCGACATCGATCCTGTAGAGACTGAAGCCATACGCAAAATCCCGGGATCACTGTCTCGGGCCTTCCACGGGAAAATACGGGTCCAGCAGAATGTATACGGCTACTTCAAGATCGACAGGAAGCGTCGAATCCTGGACGCTGTGCACGTGGACAATCCCCCCATCATTCGTCACAGCAAAGGAATGTGGCTAGATGTTCCGAAGAAGGCCTTGGAGATTCTGGTCAGTCGCTTTCTCAACGTAGCGGGGGCCATTCATGCAGCAGAACATGCGGTCATGAGCCTAATGCCCAACTTTGTGATCAGCATGCCCGGGGACGTTCGGACAGAATGCAAGGTCGGCATGAAGGAATTTGCGCAAAAGGAAACCCAGCGCAAACGTCCAGCTCGGCTCACATTTTACGATGCAAAGGGCGGGGCGGGAGGATCAGGCATCAGCACAAAGGCGTTTGAGTTTGTGGACTTGCTATTGGCACAGGCGCTGAAGCGAGTCGAGTACTGCCATTGCGACCAGGGTTGTGTCGAGTGCGTCTGCTCAGATCTATGCAAGCACGCAAACGAGGTCATGAGCAAAGCCGGGAGCTCAGTGATACTAAAGGCACTATTGAACATGGAGATCGACGTCGATGCGCTGCCAATGGGGCCAGAAGAGGCCAGCCCTGCCGGCATCGAGACCGTCGTACTCGCAGACCCTGTGCCTTCCAAAGGTCGCATCTTTGTCGATGATGTCGAGGTCAAGGAAGAGGTCGGCGATACTACAACCAACACTGCAGGGGTCTAAGGTGGAAATCATGCCCATGTGTATTGCCATGCGCGTGCGGGATGACCAGCATGGAAAGTAGTTACATACATACCTACCAGGTGGCTACCTAGACATAGACCCTTGTGGCAGCATTTAGTACCTAACATACATCGACCAACAGAGTCGAACAGAGGATTTTGGATGCTTCCATCGCCCCCCGCCGAGGAATTATCTGCTCTGATTGGTCAATATGCAAAAGGACAAGACTCGACCGATGTTTAACAACTTGAGGCACCAATGATTTGAGCTCCTGCTGATTGGCCAATATGCAAAAGGACATGACTTTACTCGCGACATCATGCCTTGCATACTGTGTAGACTCTTCGAAACGTTCCATCACATCTACATAATGTTGCAGCACATATTGCATGGAGAAGATTAGCAGTCACACAATTACGTACAAACGCGTATCCATATATCTATCTTTTTACGACCGCGTTCTCGTTGTGCTACTATTTCCCTTCCAGGGTTTCCATTCCTTATGCTAATCTTGGCGTGTCCCGTCTTAAGGCCGTAAAGCCGTGCTGTGCCGCAGCTCTCCCTCTCCCGGGATTGCTGACCGACCGCACCGCCCATCCCCCATATTGGATCACGTATCTTAGGTTGGCTCGCTACCTAGGTAGTTAGACAGAGTCCAAAGCCTCTTTCTCAAGTGATTCAAATGCCGTTCCAACGCCCAACGGGAAGGAATATATACCTACTAGTCTTTGCTAGTGTACCAACAGTAAATGCCCGCGACGAATCCCAGCAGAGACCTTTTCCTCTTCGGCCCCCCCCTTCCCCATCGGACCAGAACACAAACATCCATGGTTACAGGCATCCACATGCACGCGTGCATGTGTGCATATGCACTAGGTTAAATATATACCTTTTTCTTTTCCCTTGCGGATGCAACCGGCGAGGGGGCCCCCCGATCTATATATGCAACCTTTGTATAATACATACAGCCCGGCCCAGCCCAGCCCAGCCCTACTGGGTTTCCGTGGAGTATTCTTTCCGTGGAGAATTCGTCTAGATTTCCGTGGAATGATCATATCATTCCCCGCCAAGAAATCACAACAAAAATAGCCACGAAATACCTCCAAGGTCCTATCCAAGATCATATCATGTCAGTCAACGCTACTCGAGTTCAAGCAAAAGCGGCAACGACTTATATGTCCTGTTGCGATTCTTTAGTCTGACGAACTTTCAACTTTTCTTGCATGACTCAATTTGTTTGGCCGTGGTGCAACATGTGATTCCTTGATTCCCCGTAACCTTTGACATGTAAACAAGACAGTTGCAGATAGCCTTGCTGCAGTCCATATCGTGGATGTATTTCAGGCACGGCTCCCAGAACGTATACTCTTCTATCAAGGTGTCACACAACCCAAGACATAGAAGGCGCTGTAGGCTGTCATTAATAACTACCACCGCTATGGCTCAGCCCAATACCACTCAAACTATGGTATACTGACTTATAGCTACATATTCTATGCTCCCAACAATCTCACACGAATGGACTCGGTGTAATAGCCAGCCGATTCGCCGGTTCCATATGCTATATCGTGGGTCCATCCATTTTGACCGGATACGATTCCTTCGTTCAGTCGCGGTGAACAAAAAGCGTGCTTTGGGTGAAGCTTGTACATGACTGTGATAGACCGAACTCCAATCAGCCGCCAAACAAGATGTACAGAAAGGTACTCGACCGCCTTGTATCCTTCCCTTTGAGATTTGATACCAACGGTGTCCAAATTCCAAACATTCTCGTGGATTACTTTTCGCACTAACACAAGAAATTCCTCCGAAGACCATTGAAGGTGTGTTTGTTGCAACTCCCTAGGCATCGAGATCTGCATTGAAAGACTTTCGAGTCTCAAGAGACAGGCCGGAATAGTGGCAAGTCTTTCACGCCATATCGCCCTCTTTATCCTCCCTTCGCACTCCATCAGGTCGAGTGAGAGACGACGCAATGATTTGCAGGCTACACGGTTGGGGAAAATATTGGTTCCGAGGAATTTGTCGGCGGCTGGCCACAATCGCCGCTCATGTGCGAAGTAATCTGTGTATGCTCGTCGATTAAACCGTGGCTGTCTGAAGGGGCCTCGAACGCGGTCTCTGACGTGGAAGAGATTGTGTTTGAAGAAGACTTCCTGAGCAAGACCATAGAACGTGCGGTTGACCGAGAAGATAGCAGTCGGTGGCGACCAGATGCAAGTGCAACCGCCTTTTTCGGACTGGACCAAACAAGGCTTCTCTTCCCTTTTTTCGTAGCGACAATGGTTGAACGCACAAATGTAGTGCTTACATCTGTAGCATCCTTTTTGGCCCTCTTCCTCACTTGGACTATGGCGGCAACGTCGTTGACATGCCGATGGCTCGCATGATACGTGGTTCCACGGGTGGCAATTGTCTTCTATTCCATAGTTCCCTTCAGTACAGGGCTGTACTTCATGTTCCCAAGGGTCTTCAAGTGTGTACTTGTCGTCCGGATCCCACTAGATCACGTTCCCGGGCACGACCAAGTCCGTGAATGTCAAAACCTTGAGGCGTAGTTCCGGGGGCAAGTCGAAGTATCGGAAAGGAGAACCCGTGGTTTGACTACTGGCATCTCGAGTACTGGCGGTTTGAGCACGCACGGATTGGGCGACTGCGATTCCGTGAGTTGGGTCGCTCCCGGTTTGAGTGCTCGCAGTGGCATACTTCATGGCGACGGATTCTGTTGATACTTGCTAAACGAAGTACATAAAGTGAAGACAAGTATTCAAACGGCAGAACGAGATGAAAAGGATGAGGATGACCCAGTATGGTACCTGAGCATATATAATATCAAGTTTTCTGGTTTTTCTGTGATGATGATGATGGAAAAAAGTGATGAATAAGAGAGCAAAAAGGTCCAGCTTTCACCAAAGCTCTCGAGTTGTACCCGTCCATCCCTTAAGTGCTCCTTCTTCGTTGAGATTAAGAAGTGACGATGACAGAGAACAACAAAAGCGCTCTCTGCGCTTTCCGTGATTGAAATTTGCCTAGTTACAATGGGCAGCCGAGATTGTCCGTCGCTTCCTCAAGACGGACATCAATCGTGCATCATCGTCCAGCTGGGCCACTCCCTGTTTCCCCAGAATACGCCACCGGAAAGAGCAAGTATCATTGACTACAACGATCTTACAAAAGTCTCCGTACCTACATTAGTTCCGTCGGCAAGAATACGGGTTCTACCCTGGCAACACTAGTAATAAACTCATTTGGTAGAAAGAGCACAAAACAGTTTAACAGATTTTGAATATTTTCAAAAAAAAATTATCCGAATATAATCGTGTGTTTAAGCGGTAGATTTGCGACTTTAAGACAAAGCATATTCCGTAGTCCGTACGGAGACTTTTGTAAGCATAGTATACCAAATCGTTTACCAACTTTCTTGATGACCATGTGTATTCGCAGAGTACTCGAAAACCACCGTGCCGAGCCAGGTCTTCGAGCTTTTTTCAACATGCGGATGAATATCATGACGAAGTAATATGATCTTCTGCCACGCGAGTGAACCAACAGGAGATCGATTACCCCCGAAAGGGTGCAGTGAATTGACACACTCTTGTACGTAGAATCTGAGATTGCTCCTCCTATACTCGGATCTACAGCCCAGATAACCTCGGCTCTTGGATTGTGCACACGCATGCAATATCATACGAGAACCAGCTCATCTGACCCGAGTCACAATCTTGACTTTGACAGCCAAGAATGTCAAGATGCTGGGCGGGAAGATCCATGAGAGCCTTGGCGAAGCAAATAGGCCGCGATCAGTGCAATACGTTATTCGGGCTGGCAGGAAACAGAATTTCCAGACAGTGTCAATAATACATCGCAAAGTAAGGGACTCGCAGCTTCTACCAGTTCATTGGCAGCCTGCTCAGCATCAGCAACATGATAGATTGATGCGCCCATCGATGATAGTCTCGAGCGAGTATGCCAATGCTAGAACACGTCCAACAACTCATGTGTTCCGATCCGGCCTAATGATATACTCGCGCGATTTGGCCTCTTGGAAAGGCTTCAAGTTATTTGCAGTAAAATTGATCCCTTGGTTGTCTATGGCGGAGATGACCAAAGCGAATGCGAAATATCAAGAAGTGTTCATCTCCAACGTAATGCCAGCAATCGGCCTTCTTCGGGCACATCTTGTCCTCTTATGACTCCAGACCTCAGACTCCGGAGTCGGAGAGGGACCTGGAACACTCCTGATTGAAAGGTTCTGAAGCAAGAGAGCAAGCGCGCCAAGATGTAACGGGAGAAGAAGCTGAATGATCATGGAGCCTCTAATGGCGTGAGCCAAGACCCCAGTGGACTTAAGAGTCTTGGCCGCGATAACAGTTTTGAGCCTTTGGGGGCTCGCCCAGCCAAAAACAAATCTCCCAGGCCCCAGAGTGCCCCCGAGATGCCGCCAAGTTGCCAAGATGCCCCCCAAGACTTCAAACTCCACGTGAAGGATTCTGGGGTAATAAGGGGAAACTTTCCAAGACTTGACTTGCAAGACGTACATGAACTCTGGGTCCGCCGGGTCCGTTTTTTTTCTTGTCTCTTCATTCTGATCTGAATGCGACCGTTTGTGAATCAAGAAAGATACTTATTATTCTTCCAATTGACTGTTTTGCAACTAATTTTCCGGCTATTTTATATGTAATCATGACCACAACCAAATCATCGGCACTACAGTCCGCTCATATGCCCGATGAGCCTCTAGACGCGGGCGCTTTTGCACCGCCCCCACCATCATACTCGGAGGCCGTCGCGCTCAAGCAGGCATTCGCGCACCTCGACCGTGCCCGCTCCGGGGGCCACGCATTCCCGGAGCGCTTCAGCGTCTGGCCCAACAGCAACAACTCGGCGGTCAAGTGGCTCCTGGGGGAGTCCCCGCGCCACCGGCCGCTGTACGCCGTCAGCAGGCGGGAGCAGCCCAGCGGCAACAAGCCCGACGTGATCCTGCACGACGGCGTCTCCCTCAAGGACCGCTCGCTCGCGTCGTTCCGGTCCCCCCAGCCCCGGTCCTGGAGCGTGCGGCTGCCCAGCCACGTCGAGCCCGACGACAGCCTGCTCGTGTCGGCGCCCAGCGACTGGCGCGCCCAGAAGCGGCCCCTCCTCCGCTTCTCCGCCGCGACGGGCGTGCGCGGCCAGGTCGAGGAGTTCGAGTGGCGCTCCAGCAACAACGACAACATCAGGGCGTCGCTGGGCGGCAGCCCCGTCGCCCTGCTGGGCTGGAAGCTGGTGCGCATCCTCCAGGATGACATCACCGCCCAGATACCGGGGCCCCGGGGTGCCTGGCCCAAGACCAAGAGCGGCGCCGAGATTGTGGGCGTCTTCACCAAATCTGAAACGGCAATGTCGGAATGGCGTTTTGCCTTCTTGGGGACCGGCGCGACTGGGATTCTGGGCCCCGACTGGCAATTGACTGCCATCACCACTGCATTAATAATAATGGACACGGGACTCAGATTGGAACGAAAGACTTGATCATCTGTCGCCATGGTTTTCAGAAACTCATTCACCTTGGTCTGTGTCGATGCAACAGACCGGCTCCCTGCCGGTATATCGTATCGGGCAGACGTTTACCGCTGAGGTCTACATGGACCATCTCCAGCATTACGATTCACTGGCGTTCTTTTGGAAAGTTGGTTCATGGTGTCAGATGGACACGCACTGCTGATAAACTCTATTTGGGCTATGAAAGGGACCTCCCTTGGCCAGACAGCGTCTTACTCAAGGGACATGAAGCCCCAAGCGACGCAAATCCAATGCTAGTAAGGTCTCTAGAGGCGCGGCTGCGACCGTTGATCTTTCGGTAGTCTGCCAGTTCACATTGCTGGCAGTACTCTTGCTTTGATAATATATACCCTTTTACGCGAGAGAGCCATCTCCGTGACGTATCTTGCGCCATCGAGCATATCTTCGATGGACGACGACAACCGAAGCCCAATCAAGCCAGCGGCTCTTGCTTGGTCAATTGTCCCTCATATGTTCTCATTTGCGTCATAATTTTGTCAGCCTCTTGCGCAAGTCTGCTGCGGCCTCGAAGATTCCTTCCATATTTGCGGAACAGCAAAGGCATCGGCGCGCAAGCCAGAGCCAGGAACGCCGGCACTGACGAGCCCCACTGGACGCCGAGCCGCTCGTACAGGTTTGTTGTGAACAGAGGACTAGTGGGTGTCATCAGCTTTACGATTTTAATGTTGCCGATTGGAACCAAGAGAAGAGACTTACAATGCAGCGCCAAACAAGGCGCGTAGGATGGCATTACCGGCCAGTGCCGACGCCGCGAAGACGGTGTATGTGTCGATGACATAGTTTATCAAGCTGATGAACAAGAGGACCTGTCCGATGCCGAACAGCACCGACCCGGCGATGCTCACGGCCCAGTGGATCGATACATAGGTTGTCCAGGCGAACCAGAACAGACCGACGGGTAGCAAAATGCCGCCGAGGATGGCCGCGTCTAGACGGTCCTCTGGCGTGTGCCTGGACGGGTCTACGGCGAGTTTCCTTCGGTATGACGCTTCCATGACGATGTAGATAATCATGGCTAGAAACTGTCCGACCATGACCCCGAGATAGGCGAGGCCGGCGACTCCCTGCGACCAGTGGCGCTCGCTCTGGAAAATGATGGGGAAGGCAGTAAATATCAAGTATAGAATACCATATACTGGGAGGTTATAGTAAAGTCAGAATCGGCACCAGGGGTCTGTGCCACGCGGTGGCAGGATACTGACCTATCGAGGAGTAAATCGACAGCAGAGTGACGATGGGCTCTAGAAAGAGAATCGCCCATGGCCTGGCAATGGCATCCCTCAGCACCACGCGCGCAGTCTTTTTGACCTTTCCAGCCTCCAGTTTGCTGATGTATATCTTGCCGTGAATCTCGCTCAGACGCTCGGCGCGTCGCTTCAGCAAATACGGACTGTAAGTCTCCGGGACAAAGACGACACCTAGGATCAACATAATCCCCGTGAAGATGACGGTGAGGCCGTCGACCCATCTCCAGCCGGCGGCCTGCGACAGGAAGCCACCGCAGATGGGGCCAAGCGTGGGACCGAGAAAGGGCGCAGAGCTGTACGCCATGACGGCCAGCCCGCGCTCCCTCGCCTCGAACATGTCGGAGATGACGCCGGCCGCGTTGACAATGGCCGACGACCCAAAGACGCCGGCGAAGAACCGAAGGACCAGGAGTGTCGCAATGTTCCTGCTGGCAATCGAGGCGCCGCCGAAAATAGTGGCCAGCGTAAAGGTCGCGGCGTAGATGATCTGCCGGCCGTAGAGCTCAGATAGGGGTGCCCAGCTCATGGGGCCGACGGCGAATCCGAGGACGAATAGGGAAATGCTGGCCACCGAGAGCTCGCGACTGATACCGAAATCCTCGCTGATCTGCGGCAGTGCCCCCGAGAAGATGCTGGAAGACATGGATACGGAAAGCGTGCCGAACGCCATGATCATGGTGATCAGCCACTTCATTCCTATCGCGATGTTATGGGGATTCCTGCGGTCCTCGGACAACCAGTCTACCAGGTAAGGGTCGGTCTCGGTCCCAGAGCCGGCACATGTGTGGTTTATTGCGTCGGAAGTCATGTAACTCCGCGAGAGTACCAGTCGCAAATGGCTTGTTTTGGCCGTGCCGCCGGAAAGGCCCTTGTTGGACACATAGGCGCTCATTTTTATCCTCTTCGAGGAACGGTAGTAGTCTCTGAATGATCACAAGAGCTAGTCACAGTGCAGACGGATACTTCAATGGCAAAGGTGACGAGAGAAATTTGCTTGATTTTATTTGTATCGACTTCTAGTGAAGGAAGCAGCACTGCCGAATTTCATTAATTCCTCCGCAACTCCGGGCATCCAGCAATTCTCACCATGACCTTTCCAGCGACGTGATATGATATAGACTACGGCGTTGGAAAAAAGCACCGTAATGTCCGGGAGAAAATATTTGTTCCGACTTAAAATTGTGGTCTCTGATGTTTTCTGCTACGGAGGATCTGACATCTGGAGTGTAGGTGAGATCAACACACGCCCATTGGTCCGAGTCGGATCCTGGTTGCGCCGGGGGGCCCGAATCCCGACCCGTTCCTGGCGCGGCTCAATCCGGGGCCGCCAAGCAACCTCGATGATGGAGCTTTGAATATCCTCTGGCCCAATTGTCGGCTTCTATTGTCGTGAGATGTTTCATACTTGAGTACCTGTGCTGACCTATGATTGTGATTGCTGACTTGGTCGAAGATTCTCACAGCCATTCCGTGCCACCTTTGCTGCGGACACGCTCACAACTGCTGCTATTCATCGTGAGATGTACTCACAGACCCAACTAGCAAGGAACCAAAATGATCACGCCGATCTGCATTGCCAACTTTCGAGCGGTCTATCGAATGATCTTTCTATTTACCTTACCTTCAAGATCGCGGAACTGCGCAAGACTTATGGTGAGCATCCCTCGCAAATCTCACTTTGCTCTGAGTCTCTTCCGCTTCCGTCAGATAGCTAACTGCTTCGCTGCCAATAATCAGCCCCAATCATTCCAATTTTGCCGCTCGAACTTCATGTCAATGATCCCGCCTTTCTTGGGCAGCTCTGCACGCAGGATTACATATATGATATGGCACAAACACAACTTGACGATCGATGCATTTACCACCTGTGGCGCCACACTCTTCACCCCGTGCCACGAGTTGCACGAAGCCCGCCGACGGCCTTTGAACCCGCTGGTCTGCAAGACCAAGATGTATAATCGCCGAGACATGCTCAAATGGTACTTTGGCACCTGGACAAGCCAGGGCAAGCCTGGCGCCTGGGGAAGTATCTGCGCTTTCTCGGGCCCTTGCTGAAAGCCGGACCGGTTGACTGGGTCATCAAATACCGAGATCACGTCACCAAGATCTTGTTTCGTTCCTTAAATGTAGCGGTTCCTATCATCGCCGCACCGATTCGGCCAGGGTGCATGTATATTAAACCTTACGCTCTTATCAGGAACGTATGGAGGACACGGAAAAGCTAGTCGCATCCAAGGTAACCGGACAGCGCATCAAGTAATTGATGCAAGCGATTCCGGACTTCAAACTGCCAGCATCAGAAAATACAAATAGTCGAATTTTCAATCGTGTGGCCATTATCACCGGGGCTGGGTTCGAGACGACGGCCGGTGCTTTGCGCACCGCTCCTTTTATGTATCCTACAGGAAAGAAGTTTTGTAACAATTCATGGCAGAGCTCGCCATCATTGACGCTCACGATTTGAAAGCACTCAAACAACTACTTTCCCTGAAGACTGTATTACTAGACGGCATGTGCATGAGCCCTGACCTGAACACGTCTATCCCGCATCGGCCCGGACAGGGAACTCATCTTCGGGCATCATAGAACACCGGCCGGTACAACGGTCGGCGTGACGCCGGTCCTGCACATGTGGGTAAGACCCTATTTCCTGAGCCTCGAAAGTTTATCCCCGGCAGGTGGATGGACTCTGATACTGGACCAGGGCTCGACAAGAGCTCTGCATCCTTCCCGAGGGGCATCAAGGCTTGTCTTGGCACGCAGTGAGTTTTCTTTCTTCTGCCTTCCCCTCATTTCTAGCACATCTGCAGAACCTACACGAAAGAATATGAGCTAAAATGTCTTCATTATGCGTCTAGTCTCGCGTGGGCCGAAACGGCCGTGCTCGTTGCTGCTGTCATCAACCGTTTTGACTTCCAGTATGTGGATGCTGAGACCAGAGACTTTGAATGCGACAGTGATCAGGTTGCCTTGGAGACTAGGAGCAAGGGCGTTTTGAGAGCGACAGTACCTCTCCGGAGTAAGTGAAAATTGACCCTAGGCATTCAGCCAAGATCCCATAGATCTACATGTCTCGGCATTACTGGAAAAGGTCCAAAAGGCGTACCATTTGGCGCGTATCACGCAGGACCCCGGACAAGAGCCCGGATGTCCCGCGACTCGCCGATTTAGGATACCGGAATCACGACTTCACTGCGGGCCGGATAACCAATTTACGGAGAAGTCCGTGGGGCAGTATCATCAAGCACGCCGACCTAGTATGCTGATTCTCTTTTTTGGATATTTCATCAACGCAGACCTGAAGGGTTGTACTGCTGTATTGGTGCTTTGTTGGTCGAAAAGGAAATGCGAATTACAACAGTCCTCTAATACAGGAGGTTCTTTTCCAGGTATATGGAACCGCTGTTTTGCACACCGACACAGAGACCACTATGCAGAGGCCTTGTTGTCGTGCGGCATCACAAATGAGAGAGCGACCATCAACCCTTACGAGATAACATTGTCCTGCCCAGTTGGTCCTGTGTTGAGACAGCGAGTTGACAAACGCTTCCCATCCTTATTGCTTCTCATTGCGAGGGCAGACACCTTTCCTTCTCCAAGAACTGGTCGAGTTTCTTGTTGCAATCGGCACAAGGGCATATCTGCTGCTGTATCAGATCATTGCTTACTCTCGTATCCATTCATGGGCATCCATAAATGCCAGAGACACCTACCGCACTTGCTCCACCGACGACGCAGCCCAGCACGCAGGGAACGGCGGCAGGTCCTCCGATAACTATGCAGATGTCAATGCCGGCAGCAGCGACAATGACGGCCGCGCACTTCAGCGCGTCGCAATTCTTTTGGGACGCCGCGAAGGCAATGGCGTCGGTCATTTTGTCGACGGGGGTCACATCACGGGTGGTCGCGTGGAGGCTGGTCACATTGAGACCAGCCACATCCCGGTTGATGGTCGAGGCGGGAGACGCCACGCCGGTGGAGGCGACGAGAGCCACGAGAGGAACAAGATAACGCATGGCGAAGATGAGAAGCAGATAGTTTCCGATAATGCAGTAAAACGGTGGGTATGTAGCGCGAGAGAGGGATTGTCAAGTTAAAAGAGGAATACGCTGGGGCACTCAAGTAACAATTAGTCAATTATATGGCTTGTGTAAACTTAATGTCCTTTCAAAGAATGACATAAAAAGTCCGATTAAGAAAGAAGGTCTTATGATGCTGTGAAAACCCATCCATGGTGGTGGAAAACCTCACGGGCTTTCCCCACGGGGAGAAAGGTGGTACACATCAGGTCGATAATGTTGTTGAAAGTTCCAACGGACGTGGATCAGCAGAGTCTTATCTGCTCGCATCATTATTCAATCACAACTGTTTAAATTAGAGTTTTCATCAAGACCGAGCTCTTCACCCTATAGTAAGCTTGCAATACATCTCCCCCTGTCTTGCGCTGCCTTGTCCGGGGCCTACAGTCGAAGGATGAAGAAGGAAGAGCATCACGTCCCATGTAAACCGTTCTACCGAACAGTTAACATTCAGTTGCCCGGTCGTCGTCGTCATCATCGTCGAGGAGGACGAATCTCTGTAAGAAAAGGCAATGAAAGTAATGAGTTCTGGGTGATAACGGGCATATACAGGGTCATGATCAATCCGGCCCAGCACCATGCCGTCGGATTGACTGTACTTTGTTCTATCACAGGGTCTTTTCGATTTGACGCCCCTCATTTCTGTATAACTGTTGTCAGTCACAGTGGCAGGACAATCAACACTGACACCGAGGCGTCGAGAGTACCACTATCGAAAAAGTCTCTTAATGTCCTATAAGAACCAGGTAAGAACAGCCGAAGACGCCAGACACCCGCTCGCGGCCTATAAGACAGAAGAAAAAAAGCCAGTCAAGTATTTCTCTGTAGTTCAGCTTTGAACACTCTCGCCAGCCAAGACCAATGTTTTGTCATACACCATTGTTCATCCCTGACTTGACAGTGATCTGCGAACAATCGTCGCCAGCTCTGTCCCACGTATAACAAACGCGACGCTGCCCGACCGCAGCCTGCTCCTTAAAGTGTATGACAACCTCCCCCATGAATTATAAAGCCTTTTTATTATTGTGCGCAATGCTCATCTAGGCATCACCACTAGTCTGGACAATCGACTTCTTCACCGTGATACCGTTCCACCCGGTCCCGTCCTGCTCGGGGATGCCGGTGAGGTTGGCCTGGCTGCTGTTGAAGTTCTCGTCGGAGAAGGGGTCCGACCGGCCCGAGTCGGCGTCGCCCTTGACCCGCTGGCTCTCGACGTCGTGGCGCTTGGCGCGGCCGGCGCCGCCGCGGCCGTAGTCGATGACGGTGGTGACGCCCACGCCCTTGTTGCCGCGGTCGTGCATGTCGAAGCCCTCGTCGCCCTTGGGGTGGCCGCTGCCCGTCCGCTGCCACTGCCGCGCCGAGGTGCCGTGCCCCGGCGCCGACGAGCCGCCGAAGAAGGTCTTGAGCAGCGGCCGGAGCGTGGCCACGCCCGCGGCCGTGATGCCGAGGCCCGTCTCGATGGTGGACCACATGGCGATGTCGGAAGTAGAGTAAAGGAAATCGTCCGTGTCGTTTAAAAAGTGGAGATAGGGAAATCGTACAATGGTCGCGCTCGAGGCACTATAAGAACATTGGTCAGCCGTTTGCCTGGATTCCAAGGAAAGAAGAGTCGTCTTACATGACACCAGCAGCTAAAATCGCGGCGACCGAAATCTTGACCTTTCGGTCCATCTGCAGCGACCAGACAAGGAAGATTGGCATGATACTGTATGTCCAGTCGGTCACACAGCTAATGGCAGAGTAGCCATAGAAGGCATTGGTGACCACTGAGGGGTCCAGGCAAGTTCCCGACGGAGGGTTGCTGGAAAAACGGAGCCAAAACAGGGAGGTAGGACGGCATTGCAGGACGAAGAGCATAAAGAAGGCGAAGCTGTAGAGCTCAGTCACGCCGATAACTATCCAGATGATGACTCTGTGGATCTTGGCGACGCAGATTCGTAGCAAGAAGATGGCAATACTGGCTTTGATGGACATATTGCAGAGGACGTAAAGGGGCTCGCAGGTCCACCACATCTATGACCTATCAGAATCTTCCTTGTACCATTTAGGTTGTATTATTGCGTGCTTACCTGCATAGCTTTGGGAAGTTGCTCGGCAGAAAGGTTCCTATTGTGCTGTCCTGTGCCATAGATGAATCCTGTTATTTCATAGGCGCAGAAGACGATGAAGAAGAACTGTCGCGCGTTAGCAGAGCATAACCGTCTGGGGGAAAATCCGGAACCTACCTGGGCGGCAACAGCGAGCCAATCATCCATGGCGAATGCCTTGATCACCCGGCCACGGCAGTATACTCGGAGGATCGTAGCGATGGTCGACATAATCAAGAACACATACGTGACCGCAGCCACTTGTGGGCCTCGAGTATCGGTATCGGTAGCCATGGTAAAAGCTGGACCTCCGTGTTCCTGGTCGACGTACAAGGGGTGAGCAAAGACAGAAAGAAGCTTTGGCCGCTACTCAATCACGATATGACTGTCGCGCTGAGAGGTTCCACAAACAGCAAGGGTCAGACTATGCAAAGGACAGACACAGTATTATATACATACGACGCTGAACTCCGCTAAGCAAGAGGGAGATATGCTCGTGGATAGCTAACGAGAAACTCGGATGATCGATATTAAATGAAAGACCGGCCCGCAACTAGATCATTGAGACCTGGCCAGAAGAACAGCAGCGGCCTCTTGAGCAGTAGATGCGGGAGCCGAGTGTCTGGGTCACCACTGTCTTGCTGGCGTGCATTGATGGAAGACTTCTAGCGTTGGCGCCCGGGCAAGGCTAGAGATCTAGTACGACATGGAATCGGCCTCTGCGAGATCGTCAATCTCGACCAGGGAACGAATCAAATGCCATCCCAGGTAGATTCCGAAGACCCTAGGGGCCACAGTCTAGAAGCGGCGGACAAGCTCATGACACGCGCAAACCGTGCCGACGGAAGCTGAAAGTACCCTCGGTACCTGCTCGAGATTGCAGCTAAATGCATCCATGGCATTGGTAGCGCATATAGGCGCTCAGCTTCTGGCGATGAACCTGGTTCTTTCGTAGCTTTGCAGACTTTGACAGCGCCGTTGTGGACAGCCGGCGATAGACATTCTTTTACGGGCGGCCGGCGCCAAAGGGTAGCGTTGAGTCTTGACGGGCCAAGCACGTGGCAGTGGAACATGGTTCCCTGTTTAGGTCGACTATAGGCCTCCTTTTACGGGCTACCGGCGCCAAAAAGAGTATCGCGGGCGATCGTTGACGGACACCCACGTGGGAGTGGACCACGGTGCTCCTTGTTTGGGACAGGTTAGAAAGAGCCCAGCCGCTGTCCCATCACTTGTCGGGATATTTGGGTATTCGGGACCTGGAAACTGTGATAGTCTGCGCAGATAAACTCGTGGTGTCTTGGTTTACGTTGAGGTTCTTCGGAGCCGTCGGACTGGTGACAATGTCTCTCTTCCTTGTTCAATGGGTATCTCGGTACGGCTCAATTTGAGAGTCAAAGTCGCGGTCGTGTTAGTTTTGAGCTGCCCGCCCAGATATCTAACAAAAGATTGCCCCTTGGGAGGTGGCTACTGCAATTGGACATTCGTATAACGACTTTTCTCGAGAAAGAACTAACCTACATCGATGCGGAATTCGATCCGCTGTCATGTAGAAATGCCAGTGAGCACTTGTCAAGTTTGGGCACGCTACCTAATTTAGTGTCAAGATGTTCTTTCCGCGGTGGCGAAAGCTGGGACGGAACAGAGTCAAGATCGGTTCGCTTGATGAGCTAGACCATTGCTAATAAGGTCCCAGCATTTCCTTAAGATTAATGAGAGTCGTCACTGAGGAGTTATTACAACAAATCCCTTGGGAAAAAAGGGAGGAAAGAGTCCCGGTTTGTTATACGATGCAACAACAATGTGATGACACCGTCGGTCAGCACTTGTAATTTCCGTTTTCTTCGTCTACGTGCTTTTAATTGTAATAGCTTTCTCATATCTTTCCGTATAAGATCATGGACTGTAGGGCATTCTACTTTGGCTTTCTCGACTTATCAATTGGCGTAGTACAAAGTGCTCCTTGATGCATTGTCATAGCTGTTGTCACGCGGTGAAGCCAAGAAATCAATCAGTAAAGCTTTAATTCATTGATCCACTGTTTTCCACCGGTTCATCTTTCCATCGACTTGGAAAAAAAAAGAAAATAAAATCAATTCGCAATCCACGCCAACATCTCAATCTTCAACGCCTCACCTTCGCGACTCCAGCTTGACATCCTTCCTAGTCACGCTGACATTCTGCGATGCCACAAAGTACTCGAAACCTAGGGGCTTGATCCGCCCAAACCAGCGAATGCCCGCGATCTTGTCATAGCCCGCATGTCCCCTGTGCTCCAAGAGATACTTGTTCATCTCGTCGACATCCACACTCGTCTCGCACCCGTGGTGCACATAAACCGCACCGTCTGTCCTGTCGGCCTCATCCAGAACGGCCCCGACCAGTCTGCGAGCAGCTTGCTCGCCGGGGATCATGTCGATCCGGCCTTGCCACCCGCCGAGGTCTGGGATCAACTTGGACAGGTCCACAAACTGGGAAAACTGCTCGAAGATCGACTTATCCACCGCTTTTCCTGCCTTCTCGGGGCTCGATGGCATATACCGATGGATCGACACGGGTAGTCCAAGGCTCTCGGAAGCTCTCTCCAAGACCCTCTCGCTGGCCCATTTACTGGCGACGTAACCGTTCGTACCATCAGTAGGTGGAGCGCCAGCAGCTGCCGAGCTGGCGTCGGCTGAAGGGTCTTGTACTGTGCCAGCAGACGAGACGTAGTGAATTGGTATCTTTCGTGCAGCTGCCAATCTCACCAGCTCCTTTGTCGGACTGACGTTGGTCGGCCGCAGAGTGTGGTAGCTGTCCCAGAAGGAACGCGCAGCACCGAGGTGCAAAATGACATCCACCTCTGCCGATAGCATTGCGAACGCCGATTCCGAGAGCCCGAGACGGGGAAGTGATAGGTCGCCCTGAGATAAGGTGACTTTGGGCCCTGCGATGGCTCGTGCTGCCGACGAGTCGGTGTCGCGCACAGCGACGCAATACACCTTGCTTACGTTTGAGCTCTCAGCAAGTTGCGGGACAAGATACTTGGCTAGGAAACCAGTTGCTCCCGTAAGCAGGACTGTCTTCTGATCGCTGCGAACTGGTCGGGGCTCCTCGTCCTTATTGACTCCTGGGAGATCCAGAGCGGACAACGCTGTTTCCTTGTCCCAGTCGATGGTCTCGGCAATGCTGCTCTCCTCGATTCTCCGTGCCATCTCTCCCAACGTGTTTGCATCGAGCAGCTCCACAACTCGGACTCCAACACGGAAAATGGTGCGTATGCGTGACTGCAGGCGCACCACCAAGAGAGAGTTGCCGCCAATGGCGAAAAAGCTAGTAGCAGGAGAGATGTTGAACTTGAACTGGTTTCCTAGAACATCTTCCCACACTCGCTTGAGTTGGATCATGGTCTCGCTCAGCTCGAGTCCTTCATCGGTGATGGCGTCATGTGCAAGTTGCGGCAGCGATAGTGCTTGAACTGCCTTTCGATCCACTTTGGAATGGGTGCTCAGCGGCAGACGGTCAAGAGGGACCGCCATTACTGGGATCATGTATTGAGGAATGGGGAGGCGACTGAGCAAGTGCTGGAGGAATCCTTCTTTATCGTGAGGAATATCGTGTGGAGCAAACACCACGTGAGCGACCAGAATGTCGCCCTCGCGGAGATTGACGATAGCTTCCCTCAGGGTGCCCCGAGCTTCCGACAGTATGTTGCTTTCAATGTCGCTGAGCTCGATACGAAGCCCTCGAATCTTGACTTGCGTATCGCCTGCAATGCGGTTTCGGAAGACGAGAGCGCCATCTTGGGTAAGATGTCCGATATCACCGGTACGATACATCCGCGTCCACCCGTTGGCCGCGAAATTGGGATGAGTCTCTGCGTGAGGATCAGGGATGAAGGCTACTTTGCTGAGCTCCTCATTGTTGAGATACCCCTCGCCAACACCGGCACCGCCAATGAAGACTTCTCCGGGGACACCTGCCGGCAGTGGTCGAAGCTGCTCGTCCAAGATGTATGTCACATAGTTTGGAAGAGAATAGCCACAGGGAATGCGACCGTCTGGGAGCTCGTCCCGATAATTGACTCCCGTCTTGTGCGAAGAGATTGAGATTTCAGTGGGGCCGTACGAGTTGTAAAAGCTGAGCTGGGGAAGGTCGAGCTCCCGAAAATCGCGAAGGATGGTGGTGGTCAGCGTTTCACCACCACCAAAGGCAAATCGCCACTCAGTAGCTTCTTGAAGGTTTCCAATACCATATTGGAGCCAAAGCGAGTACTCCGATGGCGTTGCTTTTGTGTACGTAATCTTGTGTTGCTTGATGATATTGGTGATCTCCAGTGGGTCTCCGCGCTTGTCCCAGGGAACGATGTAGACCATACCGCCATTGACCTTGTAAAAGCATATGTTAGGGAATGTTTACTCCAACGTAAGACAGAGAATTGCACTTACCAAGCCTGTGTATATCTGGTCAGAAGAGTGATTGAAAGTGAAAGCACTTTGCTGCAGAACGCGCTCGGCGCCGAGCTTCCAGGTTTTGGTGTAGCCTTCGATTTCATTTCGCAGTCCAGAGTGCTTGATGAGAATTCCTTTTGGATTTCCGGTCGAGCCACTGGTGTACAGAATCGCGCCCGTTGCTTGTGCTTGGGCACGATTAGGCACCGGAGCTGATGGTCTTGCGCCAACGGTGTCGACATTGATGACTTTGGCGGGCGATGTCAGCTTGCCCACATCAACGGCTGTGGCGGCGTCCACGAGGATGCCACTTGGTTTGCAGTCTCTAGCAATGTTTGCCAGACGTGGCAGGGGGTTGCGAAGATCCAGCGGCACGTAGATTCCCCCGACACGCATAACGGCAAGCATCGAAGTCACCCAGTCGGAAGTGGCCTGTTGGAAAACAAGTACTCTGGATCCAGGGCCAAGCCCGGCGTTGATCAATGCCTCGCCGATCGCTTCAATTCGTTGAATCATGTCGGCGTAAGTGACGGTGTTTCCCACTCCCCCCATCAGAGCGATCTTGTCCTTGTTCGATGGGATGTTTGCAAGCTGATCGATGCGATGGGGAAGGGTTTCGGGCCAGTCGGACTGCAAAAGCGGACCTAAAATATAGTTTAGTCGAGGTCAATAATCAGGCGGGTGGTGCGACTCACCGCGGCCAAGCTCGACTGCCTGCGCCAGCTGCTTCTTACTGAACAGAGGGGCACTCTGCCAGGGCACAGAAGTGTTGTCACAGACCGCCTCTAGAAGGCCGATGTAGGTATCCAGCAGCAGATCTGTGGCTGTCTGATCGTACAAGCTCGTCTGCGTTCTGATAGCCACGGTGGAACCACCTGCACTGTCCGTCACATCCAGTGTGATATCGTACCCGGTTCGCCCTGGGAGAGCGTCGAGCATTTCAAACTGGCAGTTGTCGAAGGATTGCTTGGTTTGCGTGCCCTGACGATAATCGAAGAAGGCTTGGAAGAAGGGGCTGTACTGTGATGACCGGGGCACATTCAGGTCTTTCAGAAGTACATCAAATGGCACGCTTGAGCCCAATGCTGCATATGCCGTGTTTCGGGCTTCCGTGATGGCTTCAGCAAAGCTTTGACCTGCTTTGCGGCGGAAGCGGAGAGGGAGGAGATTGAGAAAGAGACCAATAGTGCCCATCGCCTCATCACCACGATCGGCATCGGCTATGCCAATGGTCAGGTCCTGTGCCTCGGTGAATTTGAAAAGCATGGTAGAGAACACTGCCAGATACAAGTGGAAAGGGGTGCAACGTTGCGACCTGGATGCTTGCTTTACCCGGGCTACCAATCCTGGGTCGAGGTGCCGATGAATCTGGCGGACGTTGAATGCAGTCATGGGCACTCGAGAACTGACCGCGCTGATTGGCAGCAGAGGTAGAACTGGAGGGTCGCTTGAGAAGACATCTCGCCAGTATCTCAGGGCGTTGTCCATCTTGCCGCTTTCGTAAGTTTCACGCTGCGTCCTCGAGAAAGTCGTAAGTTCTCTTGGAGGGGCGCCCAAAGACTGTCCCTTGTAGGCTTTCTCTAGGTCGCTCAAGAGGATTTGGACGCTGATACCGTCCATGAGGATGTGATGGTAGCTTACTATGAGATAGTGCGTGGATGGGTCGATTGAAAACAGCTTCAGGTGCATCAAATCCCCGTTTTCAATGTCGTAGAGATGATTCTGAAGCTTGGCATATTCAGCGGCAACATCCTCAATGTTGTCAATTTTCTTGCAGTCCAGCTTCAGCCTCGATGTCTCCATGACCTTTTGGTAGGCCGTGTCTTGCTCAGTCTCGTCCCCGACAAAGCAAGTTCGGAATGCTTCGTGTCTGGAGCCAATGGTGCCAACCGCCCTTTCCAAAGCATCAACTCTCAGTTTGCCGATGACCTTGTAATAGAAGGTCACGTTAAAAGTGGTCGGATCCTGCAGGAATAGCCTCAGAAACCAGAATCGAGATTGCGCGAAGGATACTGGCTCACTTTTCAGGAATTTGGGTGGACTTTGGATGGCCACGGTTGGCTGTTCCTCCTCTGACTTGGCTGACTCTGGCTCCGTAACGCTGGTAGACGAGGCTGCCGAAGAAATATCGTTCGAAACATCACCGGTCGAAGTTCCGTCTGGTGGCGTATATGCAGAAGCTGAGCTGGAAGGCGGAGCCTCCGACTTTGGTTGCACCAAGGGAGTAGGAAGTGCTTGGGCTGGAGGCTCGAGTTTGCCCCCCTTTTCGATACTGGAAAGCACCTTTTCCGGCAGCTGTTTTAGTGCCTGCTCGCTCAAATCGGCAATGGAACCCCCTCCTAGGATCTTGAGGACTGGCATGTCGATCTTGAGCTCCTTCACAAACCACGATCGAACTTCCACGGCGATCAAAGAATCGATGCCGTGTTCAATTAGGGGAGTATACTGATCGAGATTCTGTTCGGCGACTTGAAGAATGACTCGCAACTCGGCAACAAAGGATTCTGTATTGAGTTTAGCAGGTGCCCGTAAATAGTGTTGTTGGCAAGCCACAATGACATACCTTTCAAAACATCTAGAGCTTCGTCCATGTTGGTTGCACTTGAGAGTTGTTCCAATACTGGGAGACCGCTATTCCTATTGCCACGAAGCTCTTGCGAGTCTCTGGAGTCGGCTACGATGCAATGTGAGAAGCGGGGGTCATCTGCCCAGCGAGGCCGGTACTCGTCGTCGATAGCGGAGAAGATTGCCGTGGTGAGCACGGGAGAGCTCTTACTCTCGCGGCGGCTGGCGAGAATCGTCTCGGCAAAGAGTTGATGGAAGTCGGACTCGGAGATGGGGAGGTATTTCTGTCTGATGAGCTGCTCCTTGACCATTGGATCAGCACGTTCGACATAACCAATTCCTACCACGCGCCCAATGTCAAAGGTAGATCCAGCCAGACCACGCTTGCGCCTGTTCTTGGCAAGACTTTGCATATAAGCATTGGCTGCGGCGTAGTTGGATTGTCCTGGATTACCGACGACAGCTGAGAGAGAGGAGAACATGACAAAAAAGTCGAGCTGGTCGTCATGGAACGCTTCAGCAAGATAGTTGCTCCCGTCAATCTTGGGCTTCAGGACCTTCTCCATCTGATCATGTGACATGTCAGAGAACAAGGTATCATTCAGAACCATGGCACCATTTGCAACACCGGCGACGGGGGGACAGGTTGCTTTGATTTCATCCGCAACCTGTTGGACGGCTTGTTTGTCGGTAACATCCCTGCCGGCTATCTGTTAGTAAATTACCGAATGGAAAGGCGTCTTGTTCTGAACCTACAGGGCGAAGACCTTGACGACGGTGCCCAGAGTTTTGAATGAGTCCAGTCACTGCGCGCTGACATTCGGACGTCGGCTAGTCAAGCAGATACAACCCGCGCCGTTCCGCGCCATCCATTCACACATTGACTGTCCGATCTGCCCAGTTAGGCCCACCAGGAAATACGTCTTGTCTCTGGAGAAGAGGCGCCTGGCGTCGACTTTTGCTATTTGCACAGACAAAGGGTCGCTTGATGTCCAATCAACAATGGTCATCGGATCTGTTGCGTAACCGATATGACCAAGAGGGACAGCCAGAGTTGATGGAATCTGCTGGGAAATAGACTTCTCTGACTGTGCGTGCAAAACTGCATCATCGAGGAGTTTCTGTAGTTCGTCTTTGGAACAGGTCGGTGGGCGGCACTGTCGTCGGAAGAGATCAGACGTATCAATGCGCTTACAATCCCGAGGTAGAGCATCAGCAAGGGCGGCGCTGGCCGCATTATACTCGGCGCCCACGCTGAGGTCCAGGAAATGCGATACATCTGCTGGCAGTTTCCTCTGCATGGCCTGCTTGGAACTCCACGTATCGATCCGTATCCAAGCTTGGTTGCCTTCATCTCCAGATGCTGTACTGAAGCCGATGCGTATTCCCTTAGCTGCGGCTCGTCGTACCAGTGCCTCAGGAAGATACTGATTCGCGCCAGGTTCGTGGACGAGCAAGCTGCTTGTCAACGGTACCGTCGAAAGCAGGGATGCTGCTAGGACTTCGGCTGCAACGGCTGCAAGAAGACTCGGCGAAGTGTTATCTAGAGACGCGCTCACGGTGGGGTTTACTCTTGACGCCAGCTCGCTCGAAAGAGCGAGTACAGGCTTCTTTGTTGCTTCATTGACGCCGATGCTGAGGAAGAGGAAAGCGTTCTGCACAAAATGGAAGGCCGACAAGACTGACTTCTCGACCCGAACAACGTTCTGTCCGCCTTCGAAGGGAGGCAAGATATCTGGTTGTAGACTCGGTGGTTCCTCAGGAAGCTGCACGATGCGGACGGCCGACTGTAACGGCGACACGTGGTTGGTGATAGATCGGACCTGAGAATTGAACCTGTCGTTTTGGTCGTGATTGGCAACGAAACGCGGGATCATTAGTTGTCCATTTTCCAAGAGATACTCTGGCTCCTGAGACCAGAGTAGATTGGGCGATTTCCACTCATCCAAAGCGCATTGACGCAGAAAAGACTCTACAATTGCCCTTGGGATATTGTGGTTTGAATGCGAAATATCCAGGTAGGTCAAGGTCAGGTATGGTATCTCGTGCCGCAATGCACGACCAAGACCAATACTGGCCATTTGGTACGGATCGTCTTCTTGAGCACCTTTGGTGACCCATATAAGATTCTTGGCACCTTCGTAAATACGCTTCAGTCCGGCCATCTTCTCTTGTGATAGGTCTTTGAAGACGGCCCCATTGATATCAACGAGGCTGATAATCGTGCTCATTGGGGGAAGTTCATCGGCATCAGTTGGCAAGTCGTGCAGGATCGTGATCTTGTTGGCAAAGCGCCCCACTAGATCTGAGAGCTCCTCCGCAATGGCAGATGTCTCCAAAGTTGCATTGCCTAGTATCACAACCTCCTCGAAATGCAATGCAAGGGGCGAAGGGGAAAGTGGGCGTCGCAGGAAGCTCACTTGATTGTTGACAGCTTGTGTTGCAATGGTGGAAAAGGGCCATGTGACTTTGTCCACCTGCGGCGTAATCGCATCCACGCCCGAAAAACCAGACTTGCGAAATAGAGTATTCCAGGCTTCGGGCGTGACAAGCGGGCTGTTTTCACGCCCGTCCTGCGAGCTCCACCATCCCGAGAGGCCAGCGGCCATGTTCGAGAAGCGGAGTAAGGCAGGCTGAGTGATCTCGACGAGTACAAAATGACCTCCTGGCCTCAGAAGCTGGCGGACATTCTCCAGAGTGCTCTGTAGGGACGATGTAGCGTGTATGACGTTGGCAGCGATCACTACATCGTAAGAGTGAGGCTCGAAGCCCTGAGATGCAGGCGGACGTTCGATATCGAGCACTTTGAACGCCATTTTGCTGCTTTGTGCCTTGAATCGTTCTTCGGCCTTTTCAAAGAAGCTTTCAGATATGTCGGTGAAAGTGTAGGACAAGAAGGCTTCGCCAATTGCTTGGAATATCATCTTCGAGGTTCCGCCAGTACCAGCACCTACAGATTACCAGATCGTTAGGATACTCATCGAGGGTAATAAGGACGGAAGGTATGGGAACCGCTTACCAATCTCAAGTATTCTGGCATTAGGGTATCGGTGCACAAGTTGTTTGACCATGCCAGCGAGGTACTCGCTGTACTTCAGGAACCCAAGGCCGTACACGTACAAATCATCCATCATACTCGCAACATGCTCAAGCATAATAGACTCGCCTCTGAGCACAGCTGGGAATTTCTCACCGACAGTCTTGATGACTCTGATATCAACGGTCTCTGAGTATCTGTTTACAGAATCAGTCCCAAGCCCGCAGTTGGGTTAACAAACATGAACATACTTCTTGACCAATGGTTCAATGTCATCGAAAGTGTCATTGGACCATTTCGAATCGACCCAAGGGTGTTCCTTTCGAGATATCAGAGACAGGGTGTGGTTCATGTAGTCCCGGACACGTTGGTGAATGGATTCGCCATCGGCCCAATCCTTTTCACTAATCTCTGCGTCCCATTTGCGAAGATAATAGTAAGACAGCCTGTCACAGAGGGTCGCGAGCTCAACTTCGTCTGCAGATGGGCCGTCCTCCCGTGGAATAAAGCTAGCGTTCGGCGCCCCAGGGCCCCATTCCACGTAGGTGAAGGGACGACGGTCATCATTGACGGTGGCGGCGTAGAGAGGTTTCATCTCCAGGCCCTCGGCTTGGATCATCGTTTGCTGACCGTCTTCACTGAATATATCAATGCTACTGCTGAACCCAATGCCTTGTCCTCTGTGGATAGTGGCGCACATGGGTAGTAGAGTTTCAGAATTGGGTAACGCAGCACAGAGCTCTGGGTTGAAGCGCATTCGTCCAATTAGAGTGGGAACCGATAGAGTTCGAAAACTTTCGTCCTCGGGATGAGAGCCGGCAGCGAGAGAAGTCTGGATGGCCACGTCAAGCCATGTAGGGTGCACCAACATTCGAGTGCTGTCGTCTGGATAGCAATAGGTGGACACAAGTGCTGATGTCTGGTCCAACTTTCGTTTGATGGACGACATGGTCTTGAATGGTCCCGAATATCCGTATCCGATCTCCGAAATGGACGAGTAGAAAAGATCCGCATCGATATCGTTCATCGTTGATGTGTCTAGTGGAGTGGATACAAGGGTGGAAGATGATGTTGCCCCGTATATGATCACTAGTTTCCCGCTCACCACTAGATCCAAGTTGACCGGTCCATTGTTTGCACACGAGTGGCACGTGAAGTTTGCTGTCTGCGTCTGGTCATTCTTTCCGATTGCAGAGATTTCCGAGACTGTAATTAGGGTTTCCACGGAAAAATTGGCGTCATCCTCGAATGAAATTGCTTTCCCGATGACGAAATCGCGGATCTCGAAGAGTTTGACCTCTCTGTCACCAGCCAGCTTCCTGGAAGCCTCCAGTGCCATGGCGATATAGCCAGCCGCCGGAAAGATCATTTGACCTTGCAGCCTGTGACCGTCCAGCCAGGGTATCTCGGATGCCTTCAGAAGGTTCTTCCAGCGTCTGCTATCGTTGGTGGAGTCGGCAGATACCATGCCGAGTAGATCATGGAACGGCTCAGTCCTCCCCCGGACCATTTTTGACTGGCGAGACTCATGCCAATGGCCCTTATCGTGGTTCCATCGATATGAGGGAAGGCCCGTCATGAACTTAGGAGGAGCACCAACAGACATCAAGTCCTCATAAGCTCGGAAGTTGACGGCGCCGGAGCCAAGTTGGGCCCAGATGAACCCCAAGGCATCCGCAAAAGACTCAATGTCATCTCCCTTCCGAGTCAAGACACCAGAATATGCGAGAGGCGGCCGAACCTCAAGAATGTTTTGAGTCGCCGGGCCCTTCAGAGCTGGATGAGGCCCGATCTCAAGAGCAAAGTTGAGCTTGTCACTTGCCGCATTTCTCACAGCATCTGCGAAAAGGACCGGCTTGACCATATTATCTCTCCAGTACACGTCTCTCAGCGAGTCTGTGGCCTCCATAGGTTGTTCTCCAGGAACAACGCTTGAGTACCAAGAGCATGACCCACTTCGCTCCTGGTTGATCTGAATGCCGCAGTCCTGGAGGGATTTGATGTACGGGTCGCCGCAAGGGAGCATTTGATGAGAATGGTATGCAGTATCAACTTTGAGCAATCTGGCAAATTTCTTCTCCTCGTCGAAGACTTTTTTGGCGTGGACAATGGCATCGGCATTTCCAGAGAGAGTCACACTTGCCGATGAGTTGTGTGCAGCAATGGTAATACGGCCGCTGAATGCAGGGAGCTCGACCAGCTCCAGGGCATCTTCCCAGGATGTTCCCAGCGCGAGCATGGCACCTTTTTGCCCATAGCCGCTGGGATCGCTCGCGAGATGCGCATGAAGACCTCGATAATAGGCAATACGAATTGCATCGCGGGCTGATATGAAATCAGCAGCATAAGCAGCTGCGATTTCCCCGGAAGAATGGCCAACAACTGCTTCGAATGTGATACCAGCCTCTCGGAGGATATCGACGAGAACGACCTGAATGGCCGTGCACAGCGGCTGCGATAGTTGTGCCTCGCCAATCCTAGATGTATCGTCTCCAGCTAGGATTTCGTCTTGCAAACGCCATTTCGGGCGATCAGAAGGGGGCAGATCATTCGAGGACTTCTCAAGGTCCTCCAATCGACTGCGAACGAAAGCAGACGATCGGATCAGACTAGCACCCATGGTTGCCCACTGTGCACCTTGCCCCGTAAATACTCCGAGAATGTGTGGTGCTCTTGGAGGCGTCCGAACATTGTGAATATTCATGTCATTCTGTTTCATCGTCGATACGACACCATCCAATTTCGATACAAGTTTGTCAACGTTGCGGGCTGAAAATGTCATTCTGATGGGGAGTGTTGACTTGTAATTCTGAAGCGTCCAGGCCAGGTCGTACAGGTTCACATTGGGTTGAGCCTTGAGATAAGTGGCATAGGCCTCAAGCTGGGCAAAAAGGCTACTTTCCGATACAGCAGAAAAAGTGAAAGGAGTGAAGGGGATAGTCCTGGTCTCAAGAGACTCGTGAGGGGTCGGCGCCGGAGGCTGGTAGCTTTCTAGGATAGCATGGGCATTAGCACCGCCAAACCCTGTTTGAAATATCATGTCAGTAAATTATAGCTTGAACGGGAATTGGAATCATTGCGAACCGAAGCTGTTGACGCTCACACGTCGGGGAACCCCTTCTGGTAGCACAGGCCATGCGACAGCACCGGTGGGAACTCTCAACCCGCTATAGAAAGGTTCAATGGACGGATTGAGGCGATTGAAGTGCAGATTGGCAGGAATGACGCCATGTTGTATAGCGAGAGATCCCTTGATGAGACCAGCAAGACCGGCGGCACCTTCGGTATGGCCAATGACCGTCTTGACGGACCCAACGTACAGGGGAGCGTGCTCCGATACCCCATCCTGCCCTCCACCAAAGCACTCTTGAATGGCCTCGGCTTCGCGAGGGTCTCCGGCCTTCGTGCCTGTCCCGTGGGCCTCAAAGAATTGAGGTCGGTCTAACGGATTACGAGGATTCAGTCCAGCTTTGGAATATGTCTTTCGAATCAGGGCTGCCTGAGCCGCAGAGCTGGGGACTGTTAAACCCGTGGAACGACCGTCTTGGTTGGTCCCCGTCTCTCGAATAATCGACTCAATGTGATCGCCATCAGCAATGGCATCGCTAAGGCGTTTCAATATGACAGCGGCAATACCCTCGCCACGTGCATAACCATCTGCATCAGAATCCCACACTGCATCGTTCAGCATTCTTGTCTTTGATCGATACCTGATGGGTACTTACTGCGAGATCGCCCATTAGGAGAAAGCATATTCAACCTATTCTCAGTCATGAAAGGGTCTGCACAACGGCCCATGTTAGCAAAGCCTGGCCTAGCTTGAGCGTTGTAGGACAGAGCGTCTCGCACCTGCTCCGAGGATTATGGTCGTCCCGCAAGCCACGGCCACCCTCGATTCCCCTGTGCGTAGTGCTTGGACGCCTTGGTGAACGGCTATCAAGCTTGAAGAGCAGGCAGTGTCGATGGTAAGACTGGGACCGTGCCAATCGAAGAAATACGATATTCGATTAGAAAGAATGGCTCGTGATATACCAGTGGCAGCATATGTGGGAACGGCATCCAAGTCCTTCATGATGATACCCTCATAATCAAGGCCCATGACACCAACATAGACAGCAGTGTCGGTATTGCGCAGTGATTCCATGGTATGCCCCCCTGAGTCGAGAGCTTCGTATACTGTTTCCAGTAGCAACCGCTGTTGCGGATCAATCGAGTCTGCCTCTTTGCGACTGATGTTGAAGAACGCGGCATCAAAAGCACGCACATCGTCGAGGAGATACGCATGCCGGACATTGGTGGTACCATGATGAGCAGAGTCTGGATGATAGGAGCCCTTTGTGTCAAATCGATCCGAAGGGATTTCTTGGCGTATATCACGAGGGTTCTGAAGCAATTCCCACAGGGCTGAAGGAGAAGTCGAGCCGCCCGGAAAGCGACAGCCGGTGCCCACAATGGCGATCGGCTCTTGCCACTGTGTAGTAGCCATCACTGCGTCGACAAGTGTGGTCCAAAATGATGTGAATGAATCCTCTGCTAGCGACTGTCTTGTTAGCTTCATAACGGCCCGGGCCATGCCCCTCGACACGGCGAGACTAGCATTGTTTTGTAGACGACACGCTTTCTCAGACAATCCAAGTATTTCCGGCGGGCCGGCTCTTTCTGTCCTCGCCCATTGACGTGACTATCGTGATGGTGGTTACACATAGTCGTGGTTAGCCCTGAGAGCTGGGAGCAGCTCGAGCAGGCTCCGAACAACGGTCTCGTCCCAGAGTCTCGTCGCCGTACGGTCTCAAGACCGAGCGAGGTGCAGGATTCCGATATCCGCCGTAAGTTTTCGGCGATGTGATGCGGCCGAATTTAATGCTCCGAGTACGTAGGTCTATTATCTCAGCAAGGTTTGCCGAACATAACGACTTGCCACTCGACGCAACCGCGTGTCGTTGGGAAGGATTCCAATCCATCTTGCTGCACGCTGCATAGTGACAAGGTGACAAGCTCCGAGTGCAACTGTGTCGGAATGTAACTGTGTCGGAATGGATGCAGCGTGGGCCGAAGCTCGAGTGTTTGTTGACGAAGGCGTGATCGGTTAGGTATCTGTACGCTAGGTAGGTGCGGTACGGAGCCTCGCCCGGGAAACATACATAGCAGCGAACTTACGCTAACAAATGCTTATCTCAACGACGCCATGCATTTCTGACGACATTAGTGCAATCCAGGATTTCAGGGGTCTCCGTCAGACGAAAAGTCCTTCCCCGCTGCAGATAAGCAGGCCTAGCAGCAACCAAGTGCGAACGTATGCCCCTACCCTCGCGCTCTAGATTGCCTATATGAGTGGGACACTAAATGCAATCCTTGCACAAAAGACGTTCACAATCATTCGAGTATTGTATGACTTCTCACCTCGAACTTAGATCTCACTTCCGCTGGATGTGACGAGATCAAGCTGGATAGCTAGCCGATCTAGGAGAGCCTCACCCTGTTACCCCCCACACTAGCCTTACACTGCCTACACAATCCAGGTTACCATGCTACATACCTAGCTACAATGTAACCCCCATGCAGCAATGGCACGGTTCCAGCAAGGTCATAAAGAGTATGTAGTAACATAATTCTTTCTCATTGACTGGGAGAACAGCCACACATGGACGATCGACAAGCAGGCAACTGGAAATGATGGATGTGGCTGTAGGATGTTATGTTCACATTGGGTTAATCCGAGTGTGGGCAGCTCCTGGGAATCAACCAATGTGCACCAAAATGCCCTCATTTTCAGCCCTCAAGGCTGGTAGACGGACCATGATGGATGTGGCATACCTGTAATAAGGGTGGTGTATGAAGGATGGCTAGCTGGGTGCTAGGTAGCCCCCCGGAAATGCCCACATCGCAGATACCCCGCCTAAGGTGACGCCCTCAAGCAGAGAATAGGATCATTGCCCAGGTACCCGTGCCTGCCCCATGTTGCTGAAGGATTTGCAAGCTCGCCAACCAAAGTCACCTACGCAAGCTCGCCAAGTCAATACAGCATCCAATAGACTAAGTTCTGACGCCCAGCCTTTGATGATGAGGGCTGGCCATGTCTCTCTCTTATTTTCCAGGATCGATTGCTTGTTCATGGGGCTCCTTCACAACCACCTGAAGTTCGAACAGTGATTGAACCGTGTTCCTTCACGAAGAGTATAACATCATTATTTCAGTGCCCAGCCATGAATCATCGAGAGCGCCCGGGACAAAGATCGGCTTGTGACCGTTGCCACGGCCAGAAGCTCCGTTGCATTCGAGGACCACCCCCAAACGGCGCCTGTCAAAGGCGCATCAAGGCAAGGGAGACCTGCCAATACAGCCCAGCCCTTCGCCAAGGCCGACCCACGAGTAAACAAGACTCCAAATATGGTGCCAACGATAGTAGCACCAAAGCCCAAAGCAACAGTGCACTAATAACAGCCACCGAGGATCACGGGCGGCACAATGAGGATCATGTTATAGACTTTTCGGCCCTTGGCTTTCCGAGGGGACCAATGGGTGATAGTCAGGGTATTGAGGCACATGGTACGCTCGCTCTTCCTATCAAGCCACCGTCAAGCGTTGAATCGTATCTTTTTCTTTCTTTTCTTTTCTTTTCTTTATCCTGTCAAATCTGCGTCCTGCCGTTCAAGCTTTTAAGCGAGAAGTCGAGTGGTACACTAAAATACCTAACCGTCTAGTCTTTGCTACAAGAGCCCAAGACTTTCCTGCAGACTCGGCGGTGGCACAACTCCAGTACGTAGATCGCACGGCTTCATCCAAATCAGAATTGTCGGCATTTATCCTGGATGATCAATTCATGCAAGATTGGGGACCCGTCTTGGATCCACACACGCACGATGCCTCCAATTCTGCTCGGACCGGCTCGAGAGGTGACCTGTTACGAGACGTGTTGCCTGACGATCCAAGTGTAATGAACCAGTCGACGCGCCAGCCGGATACCCAGAAGGATGCACAGCGCCGGCTGAGCGGGCTGCTGAACAGTCTGTACGAGTCGCCGTCGGCAACCATGTCAGACGCGGGCCGTGGTCGACAACTCAACCTCCAATTGATTGTCGAGACCGTCGAGGCGGCGCACACATTACTCAGCATCATCGACTCCTCTCTGAAAGCAGCGGAGACAACGGCATCGGAACCCCTCTGCCTCGGCGACGGAGGCGACGGAGCAACGGCATTCGTTGATGCCGACACTGTCTTTCTCATTGCGGCCTGTTACTCGCGCATCTTCCGCAACGGCAACGCCCTGGCAGTGGTGCTGCACGACGCAGTCTCCTCGAATGACATGGGCGCTCTGCAGTCGATGCCGAGCATAAAGGCGGGATCGCTGGCGCCGTTTCCCACCACCTCACCTGCTATACAGTCAGCCCTGTGGGTACAGCTACTGCGACAGTCATTGCGGGAGCTCGAAAAGAGACTTCTGGCTCTCTCCCGATCCAATGGGGCGACGACTCCCCCGGGACAGGCGCTTTCTCCATTTCCACTCAACAAGTCGCATGTGGCAGACTTGGCCAGCTCTATCGACAAAGATGTTGCAAGGCTGGAAGCCGGCGTGAATGATTTGCTGAAAACAACTCTAGATATGCTGCGCTACGAAAGCATTTGACACGACCGAGAAAGCCGATAGAAATATGATCATTTACGAGAGCACGAATAGCTAGAAGGCAATCTATATGCCCATAAGAATTCTAGATATACATTTCATTCGGTTGTTTTCTTATTGTTTGGTGTTTGGGTTTCTCCGTCTATAGCGATACAGAGATATGACGTCATGACTTTTTCTATAAATGTATTTCAGAATGAACTCAATTACTCTAAAATTCCTATTCTCTGATTGACGATTTTCTGATTGACTCATAATTTGCCATTGAAACAGCACTCGACTTGATTGTTCGTGATGTGATGAATTATTTCATATACTAGGCAATATATCAAAGTTGTACAGGTCCATTGGCTCGATAGCAAAAAGCCCATGGGACGCGTCTGAAAGTCCGTCTCTTTGCATTGCGCCTAGTCCCGAACTCCCGGGTCCGACCTCATTCTGCCAAGCTGTCTTGAGGTTTTGAAACTTCGTAATGATCAACGAAAGAGACTGGTTCTCAACACCGCCTGCCGCGTGGGCCACGTCAGCCGCCTTGACCTGCTCAAATGTATAGATGACCCTGTCCACTGTCTGCAGCAAGTCCACAACCTCTTGCGCCACGACTGGATTCCACGCGGCGTCGCTGCTGGTTGTGATCTGGTGCAGAAACGCCACGACGTAGCATAGCTGGGAGTAGATGCTGCAGGATACGCTAGTGTATGCGTGCATTGGCATGGCAAAGAACAGGTCCAGCCAAGCTTTGATGGAGTCAACGCAGCGTTGGTATACCTGGTAGCGTCTCAAGTCGGGTTCGTGTCTTGGGACGGCCGGCTTTGCCATTATCCACTCGCGTATGACGAGCGTTGTGTAGTGGTAAAGCCCAAGCATTGTGGCTGTCGCTCACAATTAGTCCGAGGTCAACGTGATAGATCAATCCACTTACACTCGCTCCCGAACGTGGAGGTGCTGCCATTGGTATTGGCAATAAGATCGTCTAGTCGTGATTGTAAAACGTCGACCCAGGCCGTCGGCGCTTCGAGGCTGCCCATTTTGCCCGATGATTGACGGACTTGATTGATGATAAGCTGCATTTTTACTTGTCGCACCAGCACTTGATCTTGTGGCATAGGGCTGTTGGAAACGTGGACGAGGTACTCGTCTAGATAAGCTGACCAGCGAAGGCCCTCGGCAACTTTAAAGGTTTGCGAAACCCTGTCCGGACAGTTAGTCACACAAGAACGTACACAAACTCGTGGGGTACAGGCTTGGGGAAGAGTAGTACGCACATGGAAGTGATCACAAAAGCACCCAATACTACTCGCTGCTCTTCCAATGTACGTTCTTTCGCAACAGGCTGTTGTGCGACTGCCGATGCTTGAGGAGGCGGAAATCTAGGTGGGTGGTCCGGCGGGGGCATCTGCAGGCCGAGGTCCCAGACCAAGGACACAACCAGTTGTGAGGCTAGGGAGGCAAATTGCTTGTCCATCGGAAATAAATGTACCCTAATTGAGAATTAGTAAATAGTGTACCAAGTCAAGTGCTGGAGAGGATTGAACGTGCCAGTTCACAAAGGTGAGCAGCCCCAAGAGCAGGTCAAAGTTTCTCTCGCCACCAGCAACCACTCTTTCGATGATGGTGCGCCTTGCCTGAAGACTCAGCGAGTTCCGCATCTTTGATGAACTGGAAGCGACAGCCATAATATTCAGCCAGAAAAATGGATACATCTGTCGAACCAGTCTGGATGTCATATCCGGTGGAAGATAGACATAAGGCGCAAACCACTTAAACTCGTGTAAGTGTCTCGCGACAGAATATTCCGGGACAAATATGCTTACTGTTAACTGTTCTCGAAACCGTTGGAGACAACTTTCACTCTCCGCGCCAGAGGGATCATCCGAGATGTCTTGGCCGGTTGAAGGCGTCGAGAGCAGGCTGGCAGTCAGCGAGTCCATGCCATCATCCATTTCAAAGCCCTCGTCGCCGGAATCGTTGCCGCCATCGTCGTCCCGGCCGGACTGCTGGGCTCGCAACAGAGTGACGAGCTGATCCAGCTTCTCCTCCAGCCTTGCCGACCTCGACCCTCCATCGCGCTTGGGTCCGCGCTGCTTGGCTGGAGCCGAAGGCATACATGTCTTACTCAGCCTGTGACATCTAATACCCATACGTAATGTCAGCTGGGCGTGGGAAGAAAAGAAGACAACTTTGGAAAATGGATGGACATGTCGCCAAGAAAGATAAGACTTGACTGACCTCTCGCAGCCCGTGCCATCCGCTCGTGGGATACACTTGCACTTTACTCGGGCGCAATTGGTGCACGCTTTGCCGTTTACATTCCGGTGCGAACCGGAAGACCGGCGCTCGTCCGGATCGACTTGCATGCTGAATCGGCTCGTGTGGGGTTCCAACCCGTGTCGATAGTGAAAGGGTGGGAGCTACAGTAGGTTACCTAGGTTTAGTCAAGGCGAGCAGCAGTCTGGGGTTAACAGGCCGTGGTCGAGATCAAAAGGTGCGGCGGAGCAGGCCGTTCTTATTCTCCTGCTCCGGTTGTCATCGATCCGCTAACCGGACTCACATTAGTGCTCCCGTTCCCGCTGCGGTGCCTGAGTACAGCACGTTTTGGGGTACCTCTAGGTAAAGGTACACATGCATCAGCGCAGATACAGGCGCGGCACCCCTGGAACTTAAAGTAATGGTACCTGCCTCGGGTAGCTCACCACCGCGAAAGGGTACGCGAATCACCCAGGTAGCAAATGAGGTTGCCAAGTACCAGACCTCAACAACCGGAAATGGGAAGCTGTTTTCTTTGCGTTTCCGTATGGCTTCTGGATTGCAGGCAACTCTTCTTCTGCGGTCTTCCAATTAGGAGCCTACAACAAACAGCACCAAGGTTGACTGCTCGAACTACCGATGCAATCAACTCTCTTTTATGCTGGCCTGCGCATCCAATATCAACGCCTCTTCTCTGTCAATCTAATTCGACTTCAGATGTAGATGGCTCATCTTTCCGAACAATCACCTATGGAGCTGCCAGCAGCATCTGAGCGCACAACCATGGACACGCCGCCCCAATCCGCCGACCCTGAGGTCAGACCAGAGAAATCGTCGACGGTCGAACATACCGAACCCGTCACTGGCATCAAGCTGAAGTTGATGCTGCTCAGTCTGACTCTCGCGTCTCTCTTGATCTTTCTGGACACATCCATCGTCTCAACCGTAAGTAGATCGGTTTCTAGAAGGGTTAGCCTCGTAGGACTGACCATGTGTTCTTCTCCAGGCCGTTCCGCAAATCACCGACGAGTTTCACTCACTTAGCGACATTGGCTGGTATGGAAGCGCTTACCAGCTTGGAAGGTATTGCTTGAGTCTTCCATATCGTAGCATGCCAATATTGAGTATTAACATGTGCTCTATAGTGCCGCCTTCGGTCCATTGTCTGGCAACATCTTCCATCATTTCAGCCTCAAGGTAAGAAGAGCACGTTGGCGAGCCTCAATAACTTCGAGCTACGTACTGATCACGACTCAGTGGACATACTTGGTGTTCTTTGCCATCTTCGAGATAGGCTCCGCCGTCTGCGGTGCTGCCCAATCCTCTGCCATGCTCATTGTAGGCCGAGCTATAGCTGGCGTTGGGGCATCTGGTGTAAGCAGTGGCGCATACACCATTCTGTCCGCTACTGTGCCCCTCGAAAGGCGCCCTGGTAAGTTCTTCGAGTTGAGAGGGAGTATCGAGCTGACTCGAATTCTCAAGCAATTCTGGGAATGCTCATGGGAAGTAAGTTTGTTCTGTTCCCATCGGCTGCAGCTTCATCTAACCAGACACTCTTAGTTGCCCAGCTGGGTACCATTAGTGGACCTCTTGTTGGAGGTGCCTTCACGACAGGCTACACTTGGCGATGGTGTAAGTACAATTACGGAAATCTGGTCGGGCTAGATACTGACGAGTCCTACCTGAAGGCTTTTACATCAACCTCCCCCTCGGCGCTTTGGTTGCAGTCCCTCTCCTTCTTCTGCACATTCCGGACCAAGTCGAAAAGAGCAATCCTCTCAAGGTAGTACGCAGTCTCCATCGCCATCTCGACTTGATCGGCTTTGCACTTCTCGCTCCGGCCATTGTACAACTTCTCCTCGCCCTGCAATTCGGCGGCAACCAATTCGCTTGGTCATCCTCGCAAGTAATTGGTCTGTTCTGTGGTTCCGGTGCCACCTTCATCGTCTGGGTATTTTGGAACATCCACAAAGGCGACAAGGCTCTGCTCCCCTTCTTCATTATCAAGCGAAGAGAAGTTTGGACCAGCGGTGTCAACTATGCTTTCATGATGTCGACCGTCTTTGGTTCTACCTATTTCCTCCCCGTCTACTTCCAGGCTGTGAAGGGAGTCAATGCTATCATGAGTGGAGTCTACCTCTTGCCAATAGTTTTGCCTCAACTCCTATCGGCAGTCGTGGGTGGTACATTGGGTAAGTGCTCCAAAGACATCCTCGCAGACTCTAAGTGTATTAATACTTGATGGTAGTCACGAAGATTGGCTACGTGCCTCCATTCGCTCTAGTGGGGGGCGCTCTAGGTTGTATAGGAAGTGGCTTGTTTTCCTTGTTTCAACCAGACACGCCGACCGGAGAGTGGGTTGGATTTTCTATCATCGCTGGCCTTGGCCGCGGTGCTAGTCTGCAGATGGTACGGATTCATCTCCTTGATCATTGAAATTAAAGACTGACGTAATTTAGCCTCTGATTGCCATACAGTCAGCAGTCACCCCAGAAGAAATGTCCCCAGCCATGGCCTTCAGCGTATGGTGCCAATATATCGGACCGACAATCTTCCTGACTCTGTACAACACCATATTCGATAGCAGTCTTCGATCGCAAATCCCAAAGTACGCTCCCGACGTCGATGCGCAGGCAGTCATTGCTGCTGGAGCTACCAGATTCCGTGCTCTTGTGAGCGCTCAGGACCTGCCCGGAGTCTTGGTAGCATTCTCGACCAGCTTGGACTACACTTTCTATCTTCAAGCCGGCGCTGGCGTCATCGCCTGGGTCTCCGCATGGGGTATGGGTTGGAAGGATATTCGAAAGAAGAAGGATACGGCGCTTGATCAACCTGCAGATCTGAGCTCCACTCCCCAGCGCGAGGATGGTATTGGCAGCTCGGAAAAGGAGCACTCATCATGAGCTGCCTATTTCACCATTACACTTGATTCCGGTTGAAATATCACTTCCTCCGAGGTTTTAGAGTTTCTCGGTCGCGTGGACACATCTTAATGTAATAAGCTCACTCCAGAGTTATGTGGTAGGTTTGGCTTCGTTGCCAGGTCCACGACTACAGGAAGAGTCAACTTTGTGGTTTGGCCAAGATGGTCCTTCGCCAAGAAAATGGTTATGTAACATATAAGAAATGCGACGGCCAGATGATAAGTTATAGCAATGCATAGAACCGTCAAGACCAGTCGAGCCCATTCATGTAATTCAATTTGCATCTAGCTTGCAACTACTGTTGTTGCACTGACTGCAGACGTCGTGCTCGAGTGTATCCACAAACGTGGAGTATGAGCTTCTAAAGTCTGTGATCTAGGAAAAGTAAACAAGATCATTGGACAAAGATGTTACCTAATCCCCCTATCTCTTGTGCCAGCGTTGAAGCGACTGCCTTTGACTACTTCTTCCGACCCTATGTAATGTACATATTTCGGTGGTGCAGACTCATGTTCAAACGATTGGTTGCGTGCGAGAAGTGCACAACCACCACGGTTCCATGTATGACAGAATATTCTTATCGGTTCAGTCGAACACTGTATTAGGCGCTCAAAAAGTTTTAGCTATCATGTGTCAGACTCACGCCAATTGGACAATTGTCAACTTGGTGGCCAACGCCCATGAAACGGCCGTCCTAATGAACTGTCCTGTCATGCCGGTATCTGGCTGGTGGAGGGTTCTAGCGAGTCCAGTGGGATTGCAAGGGTGTCAGCCCCCCGCGGCGGGTAACAGGGATCGTTGGCCGCGCCGGAGCAGGCGTATCTATTTCATGCGGCTCCTGTCTCGCCATGTCTTTACTATCATGTCAACGTTATGTTGCATCCAACCTTCAATTATCAGATCGGCTACCTTCGTCGGTGGTTCTCCTATTCGGCGAGTTTTCTGCAGATCCACGCCGTAGTTCCAGCGGATAGATGGTATCTTTGCTGCAAACTATCGGCGAGTTCTGTCATTTGGGAATCCTTTCGCAAACTCGGCCAATGCTTTTTCAACTTTATGCTTGTTGCAATGGTACGATATGAGACGAGCTGACGCCAAATTCTATCACGCCATTCTAAGACCGGCCTTTATTGCCTTGACCGAATCCTTTACAAGTCCGGACATTCACTTCTCAAATGAAAAGGCCGATTTCATGTTGTATGTAGAACCTGATACTAGTTGAAAGGCTTTGATTGAAGGCACAGGATGTATAAGCAGTATCAGGCAGTATAACGCACGGCTTCGGCGTGGATTCCGGAAACACCGCGATAATGGAGCTTTAGCAATTACTCATTACATAGTAGACTATAAGCCAATAGGTCACCATTATAGTCCCGTGCTTATAGCCAATTCATCCTTTATGTGAGGCTGTATTCTTCTGGCTTCCGACTGTTCTTGTCTGTCGTCTTGTTCTAGTCACAACAGAACTTTGTCTACAAACACAGCCATGACGTGTCCATTCGACCATTCCAAGCTGGAGAGCATTCCTCAACCGCCCAAGAAGTACTTCGGTCTGCTAGGCCACTTGCCCGATATCGAGCCGGGCTTCCCTGTCAGGTCGCTATGGGGACTCATGGATAAACATGGACCGATTTGCGAGGTCGACTTGCACGGGCGCAGAGTCCTGGTCGGGAACCATGAGATTTTCAAGGAGCTTCTGGATGAGGACAAATGGCGCAAGCAACCGTCCAAAGCTCAGATAGAGCTCCGAGATGTTGGTGGTGATGGCCTAGTCACGGCATACTCGGAAGAAAGGAATTGGGGCAAAGCTCGGCGATTGTTGAATCCATGGTTTGGTATGCCACACGACAAACACTTTTCACTGTGTAGGAAATAGCCGACTAACAAGCATGTAGGCCCTCTGGGACTTCGAAATATGTTCGACGACATGTAAGTTGAGCCCAGATAGATGGGACTTGGGAGCCAGTACTAACACCAAAACTCTATAGGATGGAAGTGAGCTCTCAGCTAGTTTTGATGTGGGACCGAATGGGCCCTGAAAATGAGATCGAGTGCGTGGAAGACTTTACGCGGCTCACCTTTGATACCATTGGTCTGTGTGCATTCAACATGCGCTTCAACGAGTTCTACTCGGAGGAGCCGCATCCTTTTGCAAAACAGCTCGCCGCGACTCTGGTCGAATGCGGCAGGCGAGCGAGCCGCCCAAAGTTCCTAAACAATTGGCTCTTTTTTCGAGCCGAGCAGGAACGGCAAGAGAACATGACCAAAATCAGAGCCCTGAGCGACAAGATTGTGCGCGACCGAGAGGTCAACCCGAAGCCCGACGCCACTGACATTCTCAATGTCCTGCTGCACGGCGTCGACAAGGAGACGGGAGAGAAGCTGCCGAGCGAGAATGTGCGTTGTCAGATCGCCACATTTCTGGCGGCCGGCTACGACACCACGGCCTCGACGCTGAGTTTCGTCTATTACTACTTGTGCGACAACCCCGAGGTGCTTCGCAAAGCGCAGCAGGAGGTGGACGAAGTTGTCGGGGACAAGATCGTCACCCCAGACATGCTCCCCAAGCTTGTATATATCGCTGCTTGCATCAAGGAATCGCTTCGACTCAATTCGCCAGTGAATATTCTCAACAGAGACGCGCGGGAAGACACAGTCATCGGCGAAAAGTACCTGATCAAGAAGGGCGTGTCTGTTTCTACTCTTTTACGTCATCTGCACCGCGATCCCGAGGTCTGGGGCGACGACGCCGACGAATTTCGCCCAGAGCGCATGTTGAACGGCGGATTCGAGGCTCTGCCTCCAACCGCTTGGAAGCCAGTACGTCTCAACCCTCATATTGACCCGATTTACCATGAATCATTCCCCGCTTACATATTCTAGTTCGGCAACGGCTCGCGGGTGTGCATAGGTCGCGGGTTTTCGGAACAGGAAATGCTACTTATTTCGCCCAAGTGTTGCAACGCTTCACCGTTGAGAAGGCGGATCCCAACTACAAGCTCGTCTTGAAAAGCACCCTGACAACCAAGCCGGAAGGGTTCAGAATGAGGGTCAAGCGTCGCCCCGGGAGGGATCTCATGTTTGGCCTCCCTGGTAGCGCCAGGGTACAAGATACGAAGACACAGCCACGACAGTCCGAAAGAAGTCTCCGAGATCAGGGGCAGCTGAAGCCTATCTCCGTGTTTGTTGGTGGTAATATGGGCACCTGCGAAGGCCTAGCTCGTGACTTGGCTGATAAGGCACCCGAATTTGGACTGGAGGTCATTGACATTCGTGATCTGGATGACGCCGTCGATAATCTACCGACAGACAAGCCCGTCGTCATTATTACCTCTTCCTACGAGGGAAAGCCACCGGACAACGCCAGGAAGTTCGTGGCCTGGATTGAGAGGCTCTCCCATGATTCGACACAACTACCAAAGGGCACAAGATACTCGGTCTTTGGCGCCGGCAATAGCGATTGGCACAGTACATTCCACCGAATCCCAAAGCTGGTCGACAATGCGTTGGCTCAGCTTGGTGCAGAGCGAATCGTCGATGCATGCCACAGCAACGTCAAGCTGGGCGTCATGGGGCCTTGGGAAGAATGGATTGAACAGCTTGGGGCTAGCTTGTCCGATCAGAAGACTGCCAGCCAGCCAGAAGTCGGGGTCGATCTAAGTATCGAGAGTGCTACTGTGCGACGTCAGGCGCACGGCAACGAAGAACTCAGCAATGCCACTGTACTCTCCAACCGTGAACTGGCTGACACTTCCGTCGGTGCTGCTAAACGGCATGTGGACATTCGTCTTCCTCCGGGCAGCGATTTCGTCCCGGGTGATTACCTGGTCATCCAGGGCCGCAATCCAGAGGAAGCAGTCCGTCGTGTCTTGACAAGGTTCGACCTGAAACGCAACGATGTCATGACTATCAAAACAAGCAAGAAGTCATTTCTGCCGACGCATCCCACGACGGTCGGACATTTCTTGTCCACTGTAGTCGAGCTCGCCACCCCCATCACCAAACGACAGCTGTTGACGTTTCTCCATTGGACTGATGAGAAGAGCGAGGAGTATAGAATCTTGGACGGGATGCAGCAAGATGATGCTTATGAGGCTCTTCTGGAAAAGAGATTGTCTATCATTGACATTCTAGAAGAGGTACCCGGTCTCCGCCTTCCATTCAGCGTCTACCTCGACCTCCTCTTGCCTCTCGTACCTCGCCAATATTCCATTTCTACTTCGCAAGAAGAACAGGACAAAAACGACGTTGAAGCGCATGGAGCCATTGCCAGTGTCACTTTCGACGTCTTCGAGGCCCCTGCTTTGAGCGGTCGCGGAATATTCCGCGGCGTTGTGAGCAACTACTTGTCAGCTTGCCACCCAGGCGACCGTATTCAGTGCTTTGTGCGTCCAAACACACTCGGCTTCCGTTTGCCGGCTGACTCGAAAACACCCGTCGTGATGGTCGCGGCTGGTACGGGAATTGCACCGGTCAGTTTGCCTCGCTCGTCCGCTAACCCAACAATTCTAATTGTTGTTCGTTGAATGTGCTCATAAATGCTAATGGTTCATGACAGATGCGTTCCTTCATCGCGGAACGTGCAGGTATACAAAAGTCAGGGGCTCAGAAGCTGGGACCTGCTCTGCTTTTCTTTGGCTGTCGCAATCCGGAGAAAGACTACATCTACCGCTCAGAACTGGAGAAATGGGAAGGAGAAAATGTCGTGAGCGTTATCCCATGTTTCTCGCGACCAAGCGACGCCGAGAAGGGACGACACGTGTCTGATGCACTCTGGGAAGATCGAAGCCGTGTCTGGGATTTGCTACAGAAAGATGGGAAGATCTATGTCTGTGGTAGTGCAGCTAGACTTGGGAGGAGCTCGGCGGAGACGCTGAAGCGCATCTACAGCGACAAGACTGGAATGAGTGGCGTTGAGGCGGACCAGTGGTTAGATGATCTGAAGACCAGCGGAGTCTACGTGAGGGATGTCTATTAGTTTAGAACTGGCGCCTTTTTGACAATAATTCGAGATTTGTTCCCAAGAATTCTATTCTATTGCATCTCTACATGAGTTGGCTGCTTTCTGAGAAATCTACCTCTACCTGTGAGCGACGACAACTTCTTCTTTTTCGACGACTTCTACTCCCAAACACCTTCAACGATACTGTTACATTGATGACGTTACCATCCGGAGTCCCAGAATTGAAGATCAAATCCAGACACATTGTTCGGCCGAGCACCAAAGTACCGGCGCATGACAGGCATAGAGATAGTGCGCCGAACGCTCCGATGCAACGTCTCGGTGCTTTTTGACCATTCGGTCGCCGCACTCGGTCGGCAATTTTGATATCGTCCGAACATTTTATGCACGCATGGAGCCACCATTCGCCGAGACTGGTTTCCCCATCCTTCCCGTGACAAACAGGAACAGAAGAGCTTCGACTGTTGATTAAAACAATTTACATACCTCTCGGCCCGAGCATGCCCATCTGCATGTCTCGAAGATAGGACTTTCCCAGACTCCAATCGACGCTGTGCTATCACTAAGCTATGCCTCATGCTACATTCCCTTCTACCCAGACGGCACTTGTCGTCCAAGGGTCTGGGAAGCTTGCGCTCAAGCATGATGTTCCCGTACCAGCTTTGACTAATGTTGGCGCCATCATCAAAGTTGCTGCTGTTGCAATCAATCCAGTTGATGCGAAGATTTTGGATTTCAGCCCGGCAGTAGGAGCAGTTCATGGACACGACTTTGCTGGCACCATCGTGACGTTAGGCTCGGATGCCCCTGAACATCTTTCAGTGGGCGATCGTGTAGCGGGTACGGTGCATGGCAACAACTCTCTAGAGCCCACCATCGGCGGCTTCTCCGAGTATGTCGCGTCCGACGGGGACCTGTTGCTCAAGCTACCTGAGAAGATGAGCTTTGAGGAGGGTGCGACAATAGGTATCGGCTTGGGAACAGCTCTTCTGTGCATATTCCGCGAGCTCGAGCTCCCTGGTCCTATATATCCCCCTGAGCCGTCCAACAGTGACAAGTTTGTGCTGGTCGCGGGAGGCGCCACGGCGACGGGCACTCGTACCATTCAGCTACTGAAAACGTAAGATAGTGGACGATTCCAAGTTACAAATCGGGTGCTGACAAGACTTATTAGTATGGGGTTCCGCGTGATCACTACCTGCTCTCCGTCGAGCTCCGACCTGCCCCTTAGGTTCGGCGCCGAAAAGTTCTTCGACTATCGCAGCCCTACCTGCGCGGCAGACATTCGTGCATACACGAAGAACACATTGGCTTACGCCATAGACTGTGTTTCGCTAGCCGACACCACTCAACTATGCTACGGAGCCTTGGGCAGAGCCGGCGGCCGCTACGTCGCGCTCGAACCGTACCGCGAGGCCATAACGAATGCTCGGCCAACCGTGACGCCTTCGTGGGCCTTGGGATTGACGATCTTCGGCAAACGGGTGCCCCTCGAAGGCGCCTATGCGCGCGAGGCACAGCCCCTCGACCGCAAGATGGCGAGGGAAATGTTCCCCCAGGTCCAGAAGCTCGCGGACGAGGGTCTCTTCTGGACGCACCCGGTAAAGTCCATGGAAGGGGGGTGGCCGGGAGTGCAGCAGGGGGTGGACATTATTCGTACCCAGACTTCTTACGGTTATAAATTGGTTTACAGTGTTTAAGAGCAAGTCAGCATTGAATCTCGAGAGAATTTTCATTTGAGAACCGCATTTCTCCACGAGCATCATTTCTCCAATATGATGGGCTGAACTCGTTGTTGTTGTCTCTGTCAGATTGAGGAGGTTTCAGTAAATGCGGATTTCGACATCCATGTCAAGAAAGGTGTCATTCTCTACACACTTGTCTTCGAAGAAGAAATCGCGCTTTGGACTGGTTTGTTGCCGTTCAGCCTCGATGGCGTACATCATCGCCGAGTGGCAGTGTTAGGCCATGGGATGCATTGCCCACAGTGACTACCTTAGGTACCCATCGCTTACCCGTCGCTTTTTTGTAGCTGGCGGTCCTGACATGCAGTTGCGCGCGCAAGCTGTACCTCATCGTGTTGGCATGACGGATATCATTGGAGGTGTTGTAGTTACACCACATAGTGGCTATGCTCCCAGGCTGAATTTCCCCGCTTTCCAGAGCCTGATCTACTTTTCGGAGTGAGATTGAAGCTCTCCGCCTGACTACTAACTTATCAATCCATTACTTCTTTTACATCTGTTTTTGAATCTACAAACTCATTTCGGTCATGGCGGAAATAGTTGGCCTGGCAGCATCGGCTGCGGGCTTATTATCTCTGGGTTTACAAGGCTATGATGGGATTGCTTCTTACATCAACGACTTCACTGACCGTGGAAGCGACATATCTGCAGTATCCACTCGGGCTGAAAACCTTCGGACTTCTATCACGGAACTTCAGCAAATCTTGCCGAAAATTGCAGCCAAGCATACAGTCGGTGGAACGGCCGCTATACCAGCACTCAAAGCTGCAGATACAGAGCTCCGTGCTTTGATATCGTTCTTAGACGAGCTACAATGTCCTCCAGCTCAAGTTACCAGCACGAGGACGACCATACGAGAACAAAAGAAAAAGCTGGTATACCCATTCCGACGTCCAACACTCGAGAAACTGGAAAAGAGACTCGACGGTGCCAATAGTGCCCTGCGGACAGGCATTCAATCACTTGCACTGTAACTTATCTACTTCTTGTTTGGTGGCTTTTAAGAAGAACTTGAATAGCTGATACTATCTCTTCACAGATTGGTCATAGATTCGATCGATACGTCTGTCTCTGGAGTCATCCAGAAGGTCGACCGTTCTCATGCGGCAATACTGGGCATCGGGTCCAAAACAGAGTCTCTCGAAACGTCGTTGTCATCCATAGCTACATCACTGATTCCAATCAACGACACCAGCTCCTCCATGAAGAACAGTCTTGATACATTTATGACTGAAAGCAATGCAGCTATTGCTGGTGTACGCGAGCCACTAATAGTGGCTCTTCCGGTATTGCGTGACGGCATGACTAATGTCTCTCAACAACTCCGCATCGTCGAAGATGGAGTTCAGATGGCGACATCGTCAATGTTTTCTGGTTTTCGAGACAACGCCCAGAAGATGGACGAGCTTATGAACATGGTATCCGGATCAACCGTGCAATCTACTGAGAGTGCGTCTTTCATCAGGCGGGATCTCACAAGGGTGCAACAACAAGTGTCGGAAATTGGTCGCATTTTGGGAGCAAATGAAAACTCCACGGCCTTCAATTCTTCTTCAGTAGCACTGACTCGACTTGCTTCGAAGCCGAGTGTTCTCAAAGATGCCTGCAACAGCTTCCAGCTAATCACTGCTGACCAAGCAGGGCGTTCAACTCCTTTTCAGAAACACACTCATCGACAACACAGTGAATTGGTACTTGGCAGCCAAAGAAGCTGTTATTGCCAGAAGAAGACTGTGGCACAGCAGCAGACGACGTATTTCAGAGACCTCTACTGGATCAGGGAAACAACTACATCCCATAGACATCTTCCCAGCTGCGCATTCGCGCAACGAAGCACGATCGTTACGGAAAAGTCTCGAAAAACCGTCTACACCGGCCTTCGAGGGCTACTTTCAATTGCACTTGAGCTCTCAGTCTCTTGGAGGTCGGGAGCGGGTGGATTCAGTATCAGTCCCAATATCACCATTCGGCCAATGGTAGATGAGGCGAAGTCTCCGGTCTTTCGTGTGATGAAGCTCATGCGGCGGGGTGCAAGCACATTCAGGAGCTCCAGTTCTCGAACTGTAGAAGAAAGGGGCATACTCACTGAGCAGGTGCTGCGACACGCGGCTACCGCAATCATTAAACTATATCACACTAACACGTGTTCGGTATATGATGTCAACATTTGGGGGAAATCTGCACTTCATGCATGGACAGAGGTAAGCGTCAAAGCTCAAACCTTCCCACTAATAATCCACTTATTTCATCACGCATGAAAATATCTCAAAAGTTTCTGACCGATTTCATAGATTCTCGCGCGATGGTCGGCTTGCATTGGTTACTCTGAAGATTGCGTCGCCCCTTTCAGGCAGCATCTGCAACCTATCGCAATATCCTCGATAAAGGATATGTTGCATTTAGGCCTACCAGCACGTCTATTTGATTATGCGGGGAGGTATGTCTGATCCAATGTTCTTGCCGTACCGGATATCCAGCCAATTTCACTTCATTTAGGTCAGCATCAAATGAACTTTTCTATCACAGGAGCAATCTGTTCACGCCGGTCTCGGAATTCTTGGTTCCTCTATTCTCACCAGTACTTGACGTTCTGCCTTCTCTCGGTTATGATATCAAAATTTCGTCCAGTAATCGGACTGTAATGACACTTTCCAAAAACTGGGGTGATCTTCTCAACAAATATCCAGCCATGTCAAGGGGTACGTCTATCAACCATTACTCATTTTAGAAAGATTATAAACCATGATACACATTTAAAATGAACTTACTAACATTTCTCACTGCAGTGTTTGGCTTCGGTCCTTTGAGCCAGGCCATCGTCACGGGCGACGAGAATCGCGTTCGGAAAATGCTGGCTAGCAACGACTGTGATCTTCATGAAAAGAATGTATTCCGCCAAAATGTCTTTCACTTAGCCGTATCTTCTCAGCACCCTGGTATCTTACAAGTCATTCTCCAAGCTGCTCTCGCCACAGGGGAATCGCAGAAATTCGACACGCCCGATACAAATGGAAATACAGCTCTAGACTTTGCCGCACTCTATAGCGGTGAGGTGTGTCGGAACAAGAAATTACCTGCACCATGCATAGACTGCTCATGTTGGCTTCCGTTCAGGATTTTGCTGCCTCAAGGGTGGCAGTTGTCACCCGCGAGCTTCTGGAGGCCGACTACCCTGCTGATGAAGTCCTCCTACTCTTGCGCATTACAGTTGATCGAAATGATCAAGTGTTCAAGAAAAGAACTCCAAGCTGAAGGCCTCCGTTACCTGAGCAGGGCTGAGTCCCGCGAACTTCATTTGGATCAGGACTACGTTCTTGATGGTTACGCACCTAGTGTTGTACAAAGCCTCGTCCAACGTGGAGTAGTCATTCCCCAGATACCCACAGATCCTTACCCATGGGTCAAAGGCTCTATCTATCATGATATTTCTGATGATTATATCAGAGGCCCGGGACACCCTCTTTGGCTTGCAGATCTGCTTTTCAAGAATGGATTCAAAGACGTGGATCATAGAGATTCATTTGGTGCAACACCTCTCATGGTTTCAAATGGAGTGTTTGGTATACATCAGCCGGCCTTTACTCTCTGGCTTCTGGACCATAGTGCCAATCCCCTAGTGAATTGGCCAGCGGAAAGTGTGTTCCAGGCAGGAAATCCTCACCTGAGAGCAGCGCACATGCTTTTACGCTTCAGGATGGAAGATTTGTGCGAGAAGTCTAATTTCATGTCTTTGCGTGAGATTGCTCTCAGAGTAGCACCAATGGAGCCACTTGACGGCTGTCAATGCGGATGCGTCCAAGCAGGGGGCTGCGGTACGACGAAAATCTTTTTTCGTGAACTATGGTCAGCGTTCAGCCTTGGAGAGTACTTGATTTTCAAGTGCAAGTCTTGGCAAAAGCAGCCGGATTCGCAAGAGGCCGACTCAAAGCCGCTATCAGAATGCAAGATCCATGATCGAAATGACTCAAAAGAGAGAGAAATGTCGTTGCCGCTGGGTAACGACATTCTGGAAATACGACACGGAAGGGACCGGGGTACCAACTTTGGGACATCGATAATTGTTGGGAGATTATCGGAATTCCTTCGACATTTGGCGGTTGACTTTTGCCAATGGGATCATGTCTCCACTGCTGCTTTGAGATTTTTCACTTTCCAGGCCCTAGGGATGAGACACACGTGCTGTACGATGCCGAAGCCGCCCGAGTTGTCTCCAGAAGAGATTGTGGAGATGCATGAGGAAGATCAGACGATGTTGGCTCTTCTGAACGAGCTAGTCGAAGAATTTACCTTGGAATTACGCAACTCCGGTGATTCACTAGACAAATTCCTGTGCCGTTACTGGGTTCGACGTATTGACGAGGTCGTGGACGAATTGAACGCAGCGAGAATGACTGAAGAGCAAAGAAAGACCGCGGAAGAATTGGGAATCAAGTGGGAGACATCCAGTAACGAGTCTCAAATAACACGAAGACCGCGGCTTTCATTGGCGCAAAAGATCGAGATTTTGGAGGGTAAGATCGACGAAATTCTCATAGAGTCTCTCAGGGCGGGTGGCTCTTGACCATGCATATAGTACGGAATTCTCTAAAGGGCAGTTGCCGTTCAGATTCGAACCTCTTCCAGGTGCCCACTACGTCGCTGCGGTTCTTCCTGTGAAACGGTGCCATAGTCAAGTAATTCTATAACAACAAATTGATACATAGATCCCAAACCTCTTATATAAATGCATATGGTCTATTTTTACATCAATCCTTTCCTAAGGAGGAAGTATGACCATCTTGGAAAGAATCGACATCCATCTATCTATCGCAGTCAAGTGCCCGTGCAATCTTGGCCACCTGTACAAGGGGACGCTCCAGAACATGAATGCATAGACCCAGGTGTAGCCGACGACATATCCCAACCAGCTTCTCTCTATCTCTTGCAAGCTTTGCGCAAAGCCGAAGCGCTTTGCCAGGCTCCTGAAGGACGAAACGACAAGAATCTCAAGCGAGCAGCCCAGGAAATTGAGCAGGTACCATTGTATGTCCAGCCAATCCCGCGTGCCCATGGCCCAAGTTCCGAGCTGATGCGACAGGCCCGACACCAAGAAAATAGTCAAGGCGATGAGGGTCTTTGACGACCAGGAGCCCGGCTGCAGCCCGAGACCGCGGGACATGACCAGGCCATAGCCCTTGAAGGGGCGGACGGCCAGCTGGTGCCAGAAGCGCGCCCAAAAGTTCCTCAGCCCGCACGCATGCACGGGGCTGCCAAACAGGTTCGGCCAGTCCTCGGGCCGGTCGAAGCCCGAGGCCACGGAGAGGCAGGCGAGGATGGCATTGGCGCCGTCAAAGTGCATGATGGTCTTCCAGATCCACTCGACCGCCGTATACGACCGCACGAGAAACTCTCGCGCGGTGACCTCGTCGAGCCGGCCGAAGAGTGCTGTCTGTTCAATGTCCTCCGGCAGCAGCTCGACGATGGTCTCGGAGAAGAGTGCCGGGAATATGTACGCGGACAAGCAGTAGTATAGTGCAACTTTGGAGAGGCGGAGAAACAGGAAAGGGCCTAGGGGTTCCCGCTTCTCGCCGTCTTTATCGACGCTCTTCTCCGCCCGCGGGAAGTTGAGTAGGCGCGGGTTGGTCCAGAGCCTATAGCTGGTCGAGAACGACAGAATGGCGTTGCATTGCGGGTCTTGGCGGTATACCGGATAGATGTATAGAATCTCGGTGATGTGCACAATGTTCAGCACGAGCGACTGCGCCCAAACAATGGCCAGACCAGGGATGAAGAAGAGACTCTTGGCCGCAGTCAAGGAGAGGCCGGTAAAGAGAAATAAGAATGGCAGCAAGAGTAATCGATTTTTAGAATGTGATGTGTATAGAGCAAAGTGAAAAGTGATGAATTGCAAGAGAAGCCATGCTCCGGGGACCAGGGCCCCGGTGAGGAGCTTTACATACAGCGTCTTCATGTCGGAAATCCGCGCAAAGAGTTCCGAGTCGAGTTGTCTTTGCTGGAGACCACGCTGATGCTCGCGTTATATATGATTCAATCGCCAGTTTTAAAGACGCCGGCTAGATGCCAGTATTTCGAAACCAAGTATCTCCAGAAGCTGTTGACGTATTACATAAATCCATTCTTCTAGATGACAGGAACACAATCCTCTGTAGGATTGATCTGCACTGGACTGGGAGATTCTAAATATTGCAGTTGGCTTCCACTTTCTAAGCTTTAATGAGAACCGTGCAATCGCAGATCATATCTATCAAACGGCAGGTTGTATAATGTCCAGATCCTAAAAATGGAAACCCAATGAGTTCGCGATAATATGATCAGGCCATCGAAACCGCTACAGATTACAGGGGTCGTGCCGTACGCCGCGGCGGTACGCTAAGAGCAGGCTAAGCGGCCAAACGATCGCCAAACGATGGGGCATTGATCTCGAATCCTGGGGGCCAGGAGGCGGAGACAGGCGGGGGTCCCCCTAAACACTGCCCACAAGTTTTCATGTCTTGGCCCACCAAAGGAGCGTTGGATTTTCATTGTCGCGTTTAGTGTGTAAAAAGGCCATGCCAAGAAGGCGATTGCCACGGTTCTCGTTGATTGGTAGTCCGAGTGCACGGAATACAGTAAGCAACGACTATAGTCTATAGACATGCATCATTACCGAGTGTGTAAGTCAATCGCCTCAAAGTGTATGTCTTCAATGAGGTACTACGTCATTGGTTGTCTATTTCACAAGACTGATCGGGCAATGTGCAACGTCGATTGTATTGCTTTGTGATTTTCCTAAATACGCAAATTGAAGTGGCAAGCTCTTTAGCGACGCCAGAGATCCTCCTTCAAGATGAGGCTTACACCAATGAGGGTGGCGGATTTCAAATATAGATCATTGAGAAACAATCCCCTTCACATATTCATGATTCGAGAAATATCAGATGTCATCATTACACGTCATTTATCTATACACATTCTGTTCCTATTTCCTCCAGACGTGACACATCTCAGCCCGGCACAAGAACATTGCTAGTATCTAATTCCAAAATTAGCAATTTCATCGAAAATACGAGTGACTGGGTCTTACCAAGGCAAGGTCGACACCAGGGGCGACTTTGACAATCCAGACAGTCCTGTCTCTTCCTTCCATGTGGATATTATCATTGTCCTCAATCTTGGTGATGGCAGCGATGGATATGCCGTCGACGCGGATGGCTGTTGTGAGGGCCGAGCGGTCTTGTGGATGCGTCTTCACGACGACATCCTCGCCAGCCTGAGTGCGAATGGAGGCCGTGACGTTCGAAGGCCCTTTGCTCCAGAAAGAAGTGAAGTCTATCGAACCCATCTTCTGTCCCATGGGATCCTCGATCGTCCAGCCGTTCTTGATGTCAAGGCTGTTGTGGCGGAAGTCAAAGAGATACTGCCCAGTGCCGTCGTAGACCTTGCGCCGCCAGCTCCAGGAGGACCCGTACGACTGGCCCTCGACCCGGAAGATTGCTTTTCCAGACTCGTCCACAGCAGTGACCTTTCTGAAGAGTCTGTCATGACAGTGGATCGTAAGTGTCGTTGCGCCTGCCGTCACATGCCCTCGGAGCATGTTGACGGGCGGGCTCGGGGAGGCCAGCGGAATTTCCATGTTGTGTCTCGTAATTCGTGAATCGTGGTGACCCTTCCAAGTGTGGAATTTTTCAAACAAATTTTACGTAGCTTGCGAACCGAGGCGACGATAAGTCAGAGAATCTCAAACTAGCTTCTTGATAGTGAAGTAATTTCAGAGAGTAGAAGGAATAGGGGTCCGACTGGAATCCTTCTCGGTTTTACTGATTCCAGAACCCTTCTTTCAAGTGAGGCTTTGAATACCATGTTGATGTGACGCAATTGTGCAGTTTGTCAAAATCCTTCCAAGGGTTGAGACCCATAATATGCACGAGCCTGCTCAATATGGTCATGTTTCAACGGTATCGTGAACTGATCGGCGTCGGCCCCCACATTTTATAGCCACAGATCTAATTATGAAAATGGACCCTCAAGCCTCAGGGCAGTTCATCTGTAAAGATCGTCACATAAGCAGTGGCCGTTAACCCGATAACACCTGGTCGTCTACTTAGTCAAGATCATTTATTTTTGGAATTGCTACTAAACTACAATGATGGTCTACGCCGCAGCAAACAACAGAAAGATCTACCAAAATGATTCCTTGGGAGCGGTCCTTCGTACAGCATCACAGAAACACGCACCTGGCCTGCCGCCATTGACGTAGACGCTCTATCTTCAAGATATGCTGCTGAAGGATTGAGCGTATATTCTCCCTGGGCAGAGTCTGCAGCAAATTACTCCCACTGCTAAAGGGACCCGCCGATCCTGATTTCTGCGATTCCTTCTATACATGACCTCCTCCACATTGACAATTGATCACACTATCTTGTTCCTGTCCACTGTAAGCACAGAATGGCTTTCTTTAGTCAGGGCAGAGGATGTTCTGCAGCAAATTTAATCCTGTTCCGGCCCACTGATATGGCAACAGATCTGTTTGTGCCACCTGCTTGACATAAGGACATAGGGGACCAGCCTTATGCAAGGGGTAGTGGGCTGTAAGCAGCAGTGGGAATAGAGTGCTGATCGAGTGAGAAGCTTCAAAAAGAACCTTGCCTTGAGGAAAAGGGCCTGCCTTGGTATTTTGCAATTGAAGGATTAAATCCTGCCGGGGCATCTCCACTAGTTTTTGCCGCCGCAGAGCCTCTCCGTCATCTGTGTCGTCGAAGAAGTGCTCCACCATATAAACTGTGCCGCAACACCCCGGGCCTCCGCCATTCCTCGGGACCCACCAGTTATACTATGCTCGGCACTCGACCATCCCCGCCAGAAAGGCTTAGGTGAACATTCAACTACTTGCTGGGCTGTCGTATGCCTTGGCCATCATACCACTATGATAGCCATGTCATGCCGTGTTTTCCATTGTATTACTCATATGAATAACACCAATTGGGTCTCATACTGGAGAGGAGGACTAAGAATCCCGCGAATCGTGTCCCACTTATCTCTCTACGCGAGTTCCTATGCTGTGCACTACAGAGCACACTCCAGACATGTTAAATGGACTTGAGCTAGAACTCTACTGCAATAGTATTGTTTGAGCTATACTGGGCCGACTTAACCATGAGAAATGGTCTCCGCCTGCGAATCCATCGCCACTTTTCAAGGTTACCAGGTAGTGCAATACCAAACTTGGAATATGTTAGCCACAGAAGGATCTCAAACCGTCCAAGCTCTCGCCCACCTCATTTGTCTACTCGGCCGCACATGGAGAAAGGCAAATGGGAGTGATGAACGTTGGATTCTATAGCTGTGGAGAAGTTCAAGGTTTCAAGATGAATCCATCGTGAACGCTCACTCCGAAGGATGAGTCCATCACGACTATTGACCAAGTTGAATGCAGATCTGAATCTATCTTGAGCGCAAGGCCTTGTGCTTGGGATGCTTCCATGGTGGAACAAGCATCTTCAAGAAGAACTTTGCTTTGAAAATAGAGACAAACGCTGGTCGTTCATCGTGTATAAGAAGACCATTCTCCTCGCCCTCAAGTCGATTCAATTCCTCATCATCAACAACAACAACTCTACAACACTCACAACAATCATCACCACTACTACAACACTCAATCACTTTCTCGTGACCTTCACACACTCTTCTACACAAACAACTTCTTCTACACTTTCCAAACAACTCAAACACCCAATCCTTCAAAATGGTTTCCTTCACCACCACCGCTACCGTCGCCGCCGTTGCCTTTGTGCAGCTCACCCAGGCCGGCTTCCTCGCACTCATCCCTGAGGCCGTCGTCGCCGGCATCGGTGCCGCCTCCGGTGTCGTCTCCGCCGCCGGCACCGTCACCGGCCTGGTCCTCAACAACACCAAGGCCCGCTCCGTCCCCCGCGGCCGCGCCTTCCGCCGCGCCGAGATGAACCAGGCCGCCTGGGACTCCTGCCACGACCAGCTCGGCTCTGCCAGCCTCCACTTCTCCAACCCCCAGAACTCTGGTGAGTACTTTGCCCCTTTATTCGTCACAGTAGATCAATCACTAACAACCCATCCCAGATGTCCTGGTCGAGGGTATCCCCTCTTCCTGCATGACCCTCGCCACCGTCATCACCGGCAAGTACGACGCCGGTAACCCCATCCCCGAGGGCTCCGACTCGATCCTGTTCCAGAACATGTCCTCGGACGACATGAAGGCTCTCCAGGACGCCCTCAACACCCGCACCTAAATTTGAGGAGCTCGGGGCTATCTGTCATACATCAATTCACATTCACTCGAGAATCTGAATTGAGCCGGCAATTGTAACACTATCTTTGGGGGGTTGGTGAGAGCTGATGGAGTGTATTGTACTGTATCTTGGGGGGTTGTCATTCACTATTAGATTTCTTTGCTTTTTTATTATAGACTATAGACGGTGGTTGTTGAATGAGATGCTAGAGTTTTGCTATATTACCCGTCTTTGGACTTCACTTTTACATTTGTGATTTGTATGAAATTCCAAGCGCCTGGCTCGACACATTCAATATTGGCCAAGCTCGGAAGTAAACTATAAACAATAAACAAAGCAAAAGATGGAAAACCAACAATTCATATGCGATGCCAACATCAGTGCTGCCTCGGGTTTTGAGAGGGGCACGGATCGACTTTAGATAAAGAGTGGTGGTGGCGAAATGAATTATGATTGGATGGTTATACATTCACCAAAGTATTGCCGGCATTGCAGAAACCATATTGGCCGAAAGTATTGGGTTTCACAATTGCAGCTTTTCTACATGCTCCCACATGCTCCGTCACGTCGTCGGCTCCCGTTGCCGTCTTCAAAACTGGGTAGAATATGCAACCAGGCGCAACACTCATTACTTTCAGTGGTGTCCTTTGCGCATTGAACAAGAATCTCAGCTGAAAGGTGTACGCCGTATATCCCTGTAGCGATTTTGTGACGATGGCCACAAGTCATGTGCATTATCATGTTGGTATTTCTAGGACGCCGTTTGTGCTACGCGACGAGTGATATGATCGTACTGATCACATCGCCTCATCCTGATTTCCTGCTTGTGCTTGGCGAGCTCATGGTAGCCAGGAGTCAGCAGCGAAATGCGATGACCTCTATGATGGTTCATCTCGGAAGATAAGAATATGAGAATGTATCCAACGGATAGTCTTCTCCTCTGCCGTCGTTCTACATTTGTTCCAGAGTTCGGCATACCCAATAGAATGATTGTCGGCATGTAGGAGAGTCGCACGCATAGAGATATCGTCACGATAGCCCAGTGCAGATCCGTCTGGTAGCGGTAAGCGTCATCTGACGCGCAAGTAGGTATCCAGGTAAGCTCGGGGTGCAGCGGCATCTGGCAGCACGATGACGATCATTCTGATCACTCTCCGACTTGTTCAAGGTTATACGATAAAAGCCTATTTGTTCGGCCACCAGCATCAGAGAATCTGGTTCATAACGTGGTAGAAAAGTTAAGTTCAAATCTCTCGAGATATCTGAGACACAGTCTCGGCACTGAAACTTGCAAACAGACTCATGGACATGTTCTAGAATAAAACGGTAATAAGATGGAACGGAAGGAACCGACATTCACATCGGGGCCCGAAGTGCTTGCTTGGCGTTTTTGGGGGCAGAGCGATGCTCTCTTTCAGCGTGTGGGAGGGGCGGCCAGTGCCTAGACTCCCTGTAAGAGGCCGCGTCGGTGCGCTAAACCAGACCTAGACGGGAAGAGAACATTGAAGCCACCCAACCACAATCTGCAGGGGCCCACCAACGAGCAGACGAGATCTGGCGGTCAGCCACTCATGCTTCACACACGATCCAAACCACTCGGGGACGACTACATCTGGACCATGACATCACCGGTCTCAGTCTGCTCCCTCGGAACCTCTGCCCCTGTTCCTCCTTGCGAAACCATCCTCATTTGCCCATCCCCTCAGTTGGATACACGGACATGCGATGCCGAGGGTCGATGATGAAATGCATTCCCATCCCCCTCCTCCTCCTCCCTAGGCTGCCAGCGCACGTCTCAAATGACCTTCCCGTCCAGCCATCCCAAACCATCCAATAGACTGCCTTCGGACCATTTTGGTTGGGAAACAAAAAGCCACCCGGTCCCTGCAGATCGCCGTCATGGCGCATCGCCATCTATAATATTCGGGGGCCGCCATCGTGATCACTTGGCGCACTTCTCCATTCAAATACCACATATCTCCATACTGTTATAACATTTATTCCCACCATTTGATCTAATTTCCATCTTGGCATACTAGTCGTTATACATACATACCAGCAATCGATATATTTCTTGGCCAAGACCCAAAGTCATATTTATATTCCCATCTAGACCTGTACATGCACCAGGTCCAGAGTATCTGACAATTGCTCTTTTTCGATTTGGTCTCTTCACCTTCAATTCGCAGCCCTCCGTCTCTTGCTGCGCAGTATTGAACAACCACCCAAACACACTTTCCCCACAACATTTACACAAGATGGGCCGATTTGCACCCCCAGATCCACGCAAGGTTCTTCCCTCACGCGCCGATCCAGAGCATCGATCTCGCCGGAAAGAATTAGAAAAGGAGCACGGCTACGGCTACACAGAACCTCTAATCCTCGCCGCCCTAGGCATTGGTTTGATCTGGAACATCGAGCAACAGGTCGAGAAGCGCGAGAAGCGCAAGGATGAGGAGGAACAAAAGGAAAAGGAGCGCGAGGAGCGCCGCAAGCAGAGGCGCGAAAACCAAATCCGTGCCGGCACATGGCAACCCGGTGACGAGAGGAGCGACCGCGGCAGCAGCAGCCGCTACAATGACCACGACTACTCGCGAGACGGATCATCGAGGAGAGGACGCGACGAGTACAGAGAGGATCCGCGCCAATCATACAGAGATGACCCTCGACGGGCAGACTACCGCGACTACGAATACCGCGGATATCGCGACCAGTACAACGATTATCGAAATGACACCCGCTACGAGGATAGACGGGACGGCAGTCTGAGGCGGAGCAGCCGACGGGACTCTTTCTGATTTGTCTGCATGATCTTGTACGAATTCCAGTCTTTTGATTTACATGCACGGAGTTGGACAGGGCATTACTGGCGGACCAGACGCATTGAAAGAGAAAACATATTACAGTCATATCAGAGAAAGAACATTGCTTCAGGGAATATCAGTTTGCCATTGGGGTGGATCACGATTGACGAGCATCATGTGTATGAATAATGAAATACCTTTATATTTCGGACTTTTATAGGTCTCAGTTGTAGATAACCAAGTCTACAAACATGTATTTCTATCTCGAAATTTCGTGACCGCACCGTCTATGCAAGAGCCTTTTCGGCTGCGGCGACCAAGACCTCAAAGTGCTTGACGACATGCTGCTCCTCCACGAAAGGCGTCGCAGGGCAGTGTCTCATGGCAAAAACGCCACCAACAACAGTGCTCGACAAGAAAATCTTGCCCTCATTATTGACCGCGTCGTGCGCCGTCTTGGTGAGGGCATTCTGCTCCTCCAGCGTGGCGGCCTCGCCCCTGCCCTTGAGCTTGAACACGGTGAGCGCAAATCTGGGGCCCGTCACGATCTCAAAGAGATCGCTCCTCGTCTTGACCAGGGCGGCAAACTTCTCGCCCAGGCCGACGTGCTTGCGGATGTGCGCCTGCAGGCCCTTGATGCCAAAGGAGCGGATGACGAACCAGACCTTGAGGCTGCGGAAGCGCCGGCCGAACGGGATCTGCCAGTCGCGGTAGTCGGTCACGAGCCCCGAGTCGGTGTAGTCGTTGCGCAGGATGGCGAGGGTGACGCTGAGCGCCTCGATGAGCCAGCCGCGCTGCCGCACCCACAGCACGCTGCAGTCGAAGTTGGTCAGCAGCCACTTGTGCAGGTTCGTGTTGAAGCTGTGGAACCGGCCCAGCCGCGCCGCCAGGTCCTGGTACTCGGGGCAGACCAGGGCCACGCCCGCGTACGCCGCGTCCACGTGCACCCAGACCTCGCCCGGCGCGCCCGCCGGCGCCAGCTCCGCCAGCACGTCGGCGATCGAGTCGAAGTCGTCGGTCGAGCACGTGTCCGTCGTGCCCAGCGTCGCCGTCAGGTAGAACGGCTCCAGGCCCTTGGCGCGGAGCTCCTCGATCGTCGCCCGCAGGCCCTCGCCCGTCATCTTGTACCCGTCCCGGGCGTGCACGGGCACGGACCGGTACCGCACGCCCGTGATCATAGCCGCCTTCTTGGTGGCGCTGTGCGTCGCCGCGCTGCCGAGGGCGACGAGCCTGCCGCGCCGTACGGCGAGGGCGTCCTCGAGGTCCTCGCCCGCCAGGCCCGGCGCCGCCGTCTCGCGCAGGTACTTGTCCCGCGCGGCCACCATGACGGTCGCGATGGCCTCGGACGCGGTGCCGTGGATCACGCCGCCGCCGTGGGTCGGGCCCGTCGACAGGTAGCACTCGGGCAGGGCAAAGGCCTTGGCCAGCCAGTCCAGCACGATGGTCTCGAGCTCCGTGACCGCGGGCGAGCAGATCCAGTTGAAGGCCGCCCCGGTGAAGGCGGTCGAGTACATCTCGCCCAGCATGGCCGGGAAGCTGGATGACGAGGGGAACCATGCTAGGAAGTTGGGCGATTGCCTGAGATCGTTAGTTGCAATATTTTCAGAGTGGGGAGACTGTATTCACGTACCAATGGGTAAGGCCTGGCACGATCTTGGATTCAACATCCTTCTGAATGTCCGCCCACGCCTCTCCGTCCTCGGGTGCATGTTCTGGAAGCAGCTTTCGGAGGTAACCAGGCTCCACGATAGACACCACAGGGCGCTCCTCGATAGTGTCATAGTACTTGACGACTGCGAGAATTGTTAGTGCTGGCTTGAGATAAAGTAGAAGCACGACGGCTTACTGTCATCTATAGAAGCAACAGCAGCTTCGCGAAACTGCTTGGAGTCCATTGTGAATCGTGGTGCTGGAATTGTTGAAGAGGAGAAGTTGTGACACAGTGCTGAAGGCGACGGTAAAGGCTTGCCTCCCAAGTCTGTAACTTTGCTGGAAGATAAAGACCGTATTGATCTTATATAAAGTTATAGCAACTTGCCAGATTGAACAAAGTAGGTATATCTTGCAATATCCCTGTCAAGTCACGTAGAACTAAAAGGCGTGGAATGGCATATGTAAAATGTCGTTCCGTTCACTTGATGATTGGACAGCGCACGAAACCGCCCCGTAGTTCGACAACCCGCCGGTGCTGGCCGCGAGATCGGGCGGACCGCGGAACGCTGCCGTCAACGGCATTGTATGGATCACGACCTTGTGAGAACTTCGGCATGTGGGAGACATTGTGGGATATGTGGGAGCTAATTATTCAGCAGTCAGGAACTACTGCGTATGGAACTCCGACATTGGGCTGTCGTGAAATGGAATCACAGCAGTCAAAGAGAACCGAGGCCTGTAGATCATACATGCCTTTGCGACAGAATTTATTACTACTTCAAGTGTCCAGGTGTGCGCGACCAAAGCAATTTCCACAACCGCCGTGCAGCACTTTGCAAACACAATTTGCGTCATATTATATTCCTCTTTTGAAGTTTTTGCCCAAGCCTACGCTTTTTCCCTCGAAATAACTGCTATCAAGTGACTGCAGACGATCACGTTGGAAGGACGTCGTCTGCTACATTGTAGGCATTCCGGAACTTGTGTGGGGTTATACTACAGCGCCGAGACCGCTATATCCCACCACCTAACGTAGCGGGGTACTGCGGCATTTCTATTTTGCAGATTTTGATCTTGCGATATAATCTATCAAATCAGCAATTTTGTTCAACGAATCACGTCTGGATTGGTGTCAACACCACTTCAACGGCCGGTTGGTGTAGTTGGTTATCACGTCAGTCTAACACACTGAAGGTCGCCGGATCGAGCCCGGCACTGGTCATCCTGTGCAATTCTTTTGCTATTCTAATCATCCTGGTTGGGAGAATCGGGCAGATTTTCATTTTTGTCTTTCCTCTCCCGTTACCCGAATGTCTCGAGACTGTGAGGTCCATATTCTGTCAATGTTTTGCTGTAGACTTGTGGCTTTGTATCTACTGGTCTCCTCTCCTCCGTATCCCATACCGTCTTATTCGTTCGATTATTAGTATAAGTCTTCGTCGATAACTGCTACATGGCACGAGTGCCATCTCGTTGGATGGACGTATAGAGGAATGCGGACAAGATTGCAATAGAAAGCGCATTGGGTAGTCTTATGTTTTGTGGGAGACGAAGCCGACAGATCATATTCTCAGATCAAACGGACCAAGTGGAAATCCCGTGTATAAAGAAGCAGAGAAAAATATATAATACCGAAGTTGGGGAGATGTCATACGGTTGCGTTACATTGCCAAAAAGATCTTATAGCTGTTGCCTTGATTCGATCGACACACTTTCGATAATCCAGGGATTTCTTCTTCGTGCCCTGAAATACGGAGTATGATATGCGAAGGCAACATGCTTTAACCAATCCAGCCAGGTCTATGTATGTCGGGTTTCACGTGTACTAAGCTACGGAGGCAATCGCATGCTATAATTCAAAGGAGATCATATATAAGAGTGTTGAGATGCATTTATCTGGTCTCGTGCTATCACTATAACAACTATGTAAGTTTGCGCATTACAATTTACCTGAAGCAACACAACTTCTCAGTCAATCACTAGGTGGGGCCATGACCAACAGCGAATACTAGCACAGATCAAACACGGACTCGCAGAGCAATCTGTGATCTGTGGAATCTGTAAAGTCCTTTTGCTACACGCCGTGCAGCCTTATGGGACCTCTCTCAGAACCTCAAAGCCTGTATTTTGCGACCTGCGGTTAGAATGCCTCCCAACTGTGCAAGTCCTCAAGCATTTAAGTGACCGAGTGCATGTACTCAAGCAAGAGACCCACAAAGCAAAGCTAACATGAGATTGTTTAAGCGGCCTCCGTTCAACCAACTAGCACCAGTTCCACCCTGGCGCAATTGGCTAGCGCGTCAGACTGTTATACTATTATGCAATCTGGAGGCTGACAGTTCGATCCTGTCGGGTGGAGGTCGCCTTTTTTTGCCAAATTCTAAGTCGCTTCAAATCTGAATTATTTCTTTGGCCCGTCTTTTTCCTTATAACGATTTATATAGGTAACTGGTATGTTTTCCTACGACTTGTGATATTGCATCTCGAGTGATGGCTCCCGTAGAAGCAAAACACCGAGCAAGTCTCTTGATGATTCGATTTGGTCTTCAAAACCGGCAGTTGTTTCGTTTCCTTTTTGCATGTTCACAAATCATGCTGTTTTCTTGCGCGGTGAGCGGTGAGCACTCCAGTTATAATCTACTTGATAGTTATTGGCCAATGAGACGCCACACACTTGATCACACTCTGGATCACCTCAAAGGTTTTCAAATGAGACATTTGTATAGATGAGGATATCTCACACTACAGATTTTGATAATAGATTGATCCTTACTTGCTAAGTGCGGGGAGATTAGTATTTTATGCTTCCGTAAACTTTCGACGGATTGCCAGGTGTTCATCTCAAATACAGCACGGTGAATCCTGAGGCACATCAAACATGCACTGGAATATTGAATAAGTACTATCGACTTCAAACTCGTCGTCGTCTCAAGAGTATCTCCTGTTTGCGACAGTATCAAACATTCAATTCGCATTTGGATCACTCGAGCGTCTATCATATTTACCTAGGCATGTGCTGCAGAGAAGCCTTGCTAACAGAGGACAAGCCCCGTGATCTAAACCTGGGAGGTTATTATCAATCGCCGCCAGATATTCAGGATGTATTGACGTGCTGATTTTGCCAAGCTTGTTTTCATCCTAGAAGAATGAGATCAAGTCAATCAGATTCACCGATGTCAAGAAGAAGCCGCTGATCGACATCAATCCAAATGGCCGCGTTCCCGCGATCGAAACCCCGAATACCAATCTGACTTTGTGGAAGTCGGGTGTAATCACGTACCTAATTAGTGAATACGATACGCATAGCATTTTGACTTGCACCACCTCTCCCAAAAAGCACCACTTGAACCAGTAATAGTATTTCCAAACCAGTGGACAAGATCTGCATCATGGTATCTCGGGCTGCTCGGTAGAGATCTCTGACATGTTCTAACGATAGCTGACAATCGCAGGTCCAGGTTCCTTCATCTCCACCCGAAAGCATTCCATTGGCAATCGACCGTTACATCAACCAGACATTTCGGGCTCTCGGGTTCTGGAGGTTGGCTGGAGGGCAGGCAACGGCTATTTGGTCACAAGATGACCTGGGTTGCTTGAAACGAGCGAGTCTGAGTGTTCAGCGCTATGAGTGTTCAAGCCGGACAGGTTCAACGTATTCCCAGATGCCAAGACTTGGCATGAGCGCATGACAGTCCGGCCTTCGTGAAAGCATGCCATGGAGCTCAGGAAAAAATCCATGAACGAGCGGGGTTTGCATTCAAATGGTATGCATCAGTGTATCAGGAGCTAACAGGAATAAGAAGAGGGAACCCAGGCTCGTGAGGCTACAACTATGCTGCAGTAGCTTTGACTATACCAGGGACCAATATGCGTTCGGAAGTTCTTCCCAATCACCTTGTGTGACTGTGTTACTCTTCATTATCTGTGGTAGTGGCATTTATATTTTAAACATTATCATATGTGATGTGATGTTTCGCAGGCTTGAATTCAGAAGAAAAATGCAAAGGTGTCCCTAGAATCAGGCACCAGCATCAAAAGAGTCACATAATGCTTAAGGTTCCGAGGCACAAGATACATCATACAACAATATCACGTCTACCACTGTGCCAGCAGACCCAAAGTGAAGCTCCACTCTGGTAGCTAGGCTATCAGTGTGGATATAGACGTGAATATGTCACAAACAATCATTTCAAGTATAGACTATATTACACCCAGGGCATTCGTCAGTGCTCAGATCTGGATCGGGATCAGGATCTGCATCATGCTCAGTGCGTGCTGCCATCAGAGCCATCTTTCTGGTACACCCAGGGCATGCGTCAGGGCTCAGATCTGGTTCGGGATCACGCGCAATGCTTTTTTCCACCTTTCTGGTACATCCAGGGCATGCGTCAGTGCTTAGATCTGGATCGGGATCAGGATCTGCCACCAGAGGCGTCTTTCTGGTGCACCCAGGGCATTCGTCAGTGCTCATATCTGGATCGGGATCAAGATCTGCCACCAGAGGCGTCTTTCTGGTGCACCCAGGGCATTCGTCAGTGCTCATATCTGGATCGGGATCAAGATCTGCCACCATCTTTCTGGTACACCCAGGGCATGCGTCAGTGCTTAGATCCGGATCGGGATCAGGATCTGCCACCAGAGGCGTCTTTCTGGTACATCCAGGGCATGCGTCGGTGCTTGCATCGTTGATACTTGCGATGCTGTCCTTCCTCCCGCATTGAACACCCCCAACTGGGCGTCGCCGTTGGGTGATAGCTTTACTCTGTCAGCCTCTTAAAATCTATAGCATGAATCAAAACCAACTTACCTCTCTGATTCCAATTATTAAAATTAGCACCGTGGTCGAGCAGCAAATTCAGTGTTTCGTCGTGGTCTTCCTCCAAGGCATATAGCAAAGCCGTTTTGCCGCGTCTATCGGTTGCATTGACATCTGCACCTCGGTCGAGTAGCAGTTTTGCCGTCTTGTGATGGCCGTGCTCTGAGGCAAATGATAAAGGCCTCTGTCCATTTGCAGTGGAAGAATCTACGCTTGCGCCGCGATCGAGAAGCAACTCTGCTGTTTCTAGCCACCCCCAAAGCGAAGCATACATCAGAGCCGTTTTCCCAGCGTTATCACATGCATTGATATCCGCACCGTAGTCGAGAAGTAGCTTCGCTGTTTCAAGATCTCCGGATACCAAGGCATGTATCAAAGCCGTGGTGCTAGTTTCATCAGAACCATTGATATCTGCGCCGTGGTCGAGAAGTAGTTTCGTTATTTCGAGGCTTCCGGCCCTCGAGGCATACATGAGAGCAGTTTTTCCGTATGTACTAGTAGCATGGATACCTGCACCGTGGCCGAGAAGTAATTTCGCTGTTTCCAGACTCCCGGCTATTGAGGCATACATCAGAGCCGTTTTGCCGTCCCTGTCAGCAGCAGCAGTATTGGCACCATAGCTATCAAGAAGCAGCCGAACCATGATCTCATTGCCAGAACGTCCGGCTACTAAAAGCGGAGTGAGACGATCTCGACCATGAGGCTTTTCTAGCAGGCTCATCCTGGAGCCATGTAGACAAGCATTTGCGATTAGAATCGCTGTGACTTCTGTGCGCCCTCTACTGATTGCGCATGACAAAGGTGTATGTCCGTCTTTGTCATGAACTCCGGCGTTTGCTCCCATGTCAAGCAGCTGTTGAACGACATCAGAGTGACCATTCAATGAGGCATACCAGAGCGGTGTTTTGCCCTCGCCATCTGGGCGATTCACCATGGCAGGAGCAAGTGAGTCTGTCCAGTTGCTCAGTCTCACCTGCCACTTGGGTACTTGATCCAATAGCAATCGAACTACGCTGCCGTGCCCTTGCTCACTGGCGAATGACAGGGCAGTTCTAAGACGAGAGCTCTTATCGTTCAGATGGTCGCGATTAGTTTTAAGTATGCGTTTGACAAGATCTGCTAAACCAAAATAGGCCACGATGAGCAGGCTTGTCGAGAGCTCAACTATATCGTGTGCAGCCAGCCAAATTTTGGCAATTGGGGAGTCTGCATTGCAAAGATGCAGAGCCAAAGACTGGATACGAGTGTCTGCATGGCGCGCTTGACGGTAGTGAGTCGTCCAGTTACGAGCAGCATACTCTACGAGGACAATGGATTTTTGATCTTCCCATCGGCACCCAAGCTTTCCAAATTCGGGAAATAGCAGGTACCGAATGCACAAAGTGGCCATCAAGTCCTGCGACATTCGCAAGTCGATCGAATGGTGCCAGCGTCCTGTCGATGGTTGATCAGACACCTGGAGTAGAAATTCCCGTGCTGTTTGATGTAGGAAAAATAACTGGCGATCTTTGATAATGACAAAAAGCCCACAAGCCTCCCGAATCTCGTCGAATAGGGAATCCTGACTTAAACTGTCTCGCTCAAGATCCTCACTGCAGGAATGTGTCTCTCGTAATGCCAACATCACTGCCATCTCTGTAAGTGATAGTGGTCTTTCGGCTGCCATCATGAGATGAAATATTTTCCTGGCTTTATCAGGGTTGGCTCTTTTCTGGAGAATTTGCTCATACGCTGTTTCGACTTTTTTAGGCAAATCGAATATGCAGCTGCGTACCTCAGCCTTGCTGTACAAGACGACATTTTCGAGGTGGTTGAAGACTAAATCAACCCACAGATATGTCCGTTGTTCGGTTTTGGCAAGCTCTTGTTCCAAAAACTCTCTGACCTGAAGAAAGATTGGATACCGTCCACACAAGTCATCTGTGCGTCGCTGGATTGCGATGGTAATTTCGAGCGCAATTTTGTTTCCCTCTTCTTGGCTATCCCCACGAAGGTGAATTGTGGGCTGTGATTGGACAAGCTCGCGGAACTCCCGTCGATGCTCTCGGTACGGGCGACTCGTTAAAATGAACTTGAGTCCAGATGGCCTGCTGTCTTGACTGTAGAGCTGGGTCACGGCCTCAGTCAGAAGCGTGTGTCCCTCGCACTCATCCAGTGCATCTAGAATGCAAACGATCTCGCCACGTTCGTATTTACCAGCAACCTCTACAAGGAGGTGCCAGAGCTCCGAAAAAGATGACAAGCACTGGGTTTTCTCCTGTTCATATTGACGGAGGATGTTATCAGAGAGAAGTATAGGCTCTTGAATAAAGAGCTGGTGCAAGATGCAGCGAAAGGCACCTTCTGCTGTTCTCTGATCATCGAAATCATCCTTGAAGAAGAAATAGCATGTTCTTCTCATGTCATTGGAAGGGAGTACCTCTTCCACCAGGTATCTAGCCAAGACGGACTTGCCACAGCCTGGGTCTGCAGAAACCCAAAGTGGTGCCGAGATCTCACTCTGCCAATTTTGGAAGACATGGTGGGTTGTAAACCATTCGCAGGTGCCGTCGGCGCGTTTCTTGTTGCGGTCCTTCCGTTCCTCATATGGTGTAGTCTTGAGGCGTTTGAGAAAGTCGTTGCGAAGGGCGATGAGACGTTCACGCTCGCGTTCGACATCACTTTTGTGGCTTGAGGGGGCGAAGTGGTTGTGGACATTTGAGTAGTTATTCCCAACATGTACCCTCGCATCGGCTCTGGCATCGAGGCTGCCAACACTATTCATCATTCCCAGGATGTTGATTGATCTGTTGCTCAGAATGAAGGGAAGGATGTGCGGAGATTTCTCGAGTGCTCTCAAAAGTCATGAGGCTGAGCCATAAATAACCACCAATGAGATCCCCAAAATGTCTCGCTTCATGACTCCCCGCACATTCTGTCATCCCGCAGCCCAATTTCTGGCCTCCTTGCCTATCTCACCAGATGAGAATAATCTCTTCAAATGGCTGAAATCTTCGGCACTGCTGCTGCCGCTTTGAGCCTGACCGCTCTCTTCAACAACTGCGTTGAAAATTTTGAATATGTGCAGTTAGGCCGACGCTTCGGTCAAGATTATGAGTCCTACCAGTTGAAGCTCGACGTCGCACAAGCACGGCTCAGCCGGTGGGGGGAGGCTGTAGCAATGAACAACGACCCTCGTACGGCCACGGCGTCCCCGACTGACGACGATACGCGGCTCGTTCGGGGCATTCTTGAGCAGATGGGACTCATGTTCCAATCAGTACAGAAAATGTCGAAGCGGTACGAACTGGCTGCTGAGCCTAACGACTTGATCCTTCTACGGCCCGAAGATCTGAATACCGACGCTCGAAATCTCCATCGGCACTTGGGGAGTACAGTCCAGCGCCGGCAGGAACAGACTGGTCTTTTCAAGAAAGCAGCATGGGCCTTGTACGACGTGAAGCAGTACGATAAACTAGTCGATCAGATCACCGGTTTCATAGACGACCTCGAGACGATCTGGCCCGCCGAAGTAGCTCGTCGCCGATTGGCGGAGATCGAGATCGAGGAAGTCGACGAGGGTCCGGCTCTCGACGCCTTAAAAGACGCCGCGACCGATATCGACAGTATGATGAAAGAAGTCACCGCTCAGAGTATTGCAGCAAAGAATCGTGCAGGCAAGGTCGGTATTCGGGACGATGCGAACGTGAGGATTGGGCCCGAGTTTGCCCAGAACTACTCAGGTTCTATTGGCGGCAAGGATGAGACAAACTCTGCCGATGTCATAGACGCGCGTGGGAGGGGAAGAGTTCATATTGGAGCGACTTACGGCGGTCGCAGCATTTTTGATGATTGACGAAGAGGTTTAGGCTTTGGTATCTGGAGGAAGAAAGTCGAAACGGCAATTCTGGCTCTGCTAGTCCATACTTTAAATTTTAGAGCCTCACCACGACTCTATAGTGGAGTGGGCCGGTTGCTTCTAGGCGGGCTGTCCCCTATCTCAGTGCCGTCTCCCCAGGAAAAGCAGAGTGAATCACCATTCCGCAACATCCAAAACTTCACAGTCAACATGTACAGGGACTGGACGCCGGAGTCTCAACCCCAACCCCCCAGAGCCACCCTTTCTCGACAGAGATGGCTATACTCTCTACGGCCATGATTTCGGCACTCCGCCTTTTGGTGGCCCACGGGTAGAGGCATCGCGACTGCTGGAGCTCTTCTATCCCGAGCGCATGCCCACCAAGCGCGAACAAAAGGCGACGGCATTGGAGGCGAAAGAGCTGCTCCATGAGTCGTTCTATTGGAGTCAGCTGAAGTGGTACGGCATCAAATTCAAGAGGAACGAGTCTCTTTTCTGGTTGAGGAAGAAGTTGTCGGATGCCGTTCAATTAGGAAAGGTAAGAATCCTGCGCTTTTCGTCGTCGAAACGAAGCCAGTCGAGACGCGACGCGTTACTGACCGCGTCAAAAAACGCTTAATTAGTGCGACACCCTACCAGCATCATTGATTCAGCTTGAACAGGACATGAGGCGCGAGCTTGCGCCGGAGCTGAAAGTCTGGGATGAGAAAATGAAGATCTGGAATGCCGCACGACAGGCAGAACGTGACGAGCCCTGGGCAAGATGTGAGACTCCGGCGGAGCAGGCCGAGGAAGATCTCCCGCGCTTCATGGAACATTACTTCTTGACCGAGGGGGTCCCGGATCCGACCAAGACCACTGGAATTCTGGAGTTGCGCGGATACAGGCATAGGGACAAGCTTCAAGAGGCTGCCAAGCGGGCTCCGGGCTTGGAAATCGTACGCCACGCCGATCCTAACCTGCACATCATCTACATGGGCTGGGATCGCGAAGCAGTGTGGCGCCATGCGGAGGACTGCAGCCAGGAGTTTCGCGATGAGAATTACGCGAAGTATCTCTTGCCAAAATGGTCGAGAGCCATGAAAAGCCACGAGAAACTTGTCGGTCAGATGGAAAGGCAGGGTGCTCATATCTATCCCGAGTCTATCAGCGAGCCACGCGCTTTGCAGCAAGGCCGAGGAGCCTATATCATCCGCTGCAAGGAAATCGATACTCAGTGGCCGTTCTTCCTGCCATTGACTATCAGGATCACCCATGGGCCAGCCACGTACATTGCTGTTGGAGAGCCGGAGTTCGGCTACTTTCGAGGCACTATGTTTCTTGCCATGGATGACGCAATACTAGCACAGTATCTGGAAGAGGATCTTGAGGACCCTGCCGCCGTCGCCGACGAGGGGAAGGCAGAGGCCGAACCCGACGCGGCCACGGGTAGCAAGCGGAAGCATGCGCCGTCCGAAACCGAGTCCGCTCCGAATAAGAAGACGAAGGGTTCTGCTCACCGAGTCTTTTTTCGGATGCGCACTTCACAGACCGGCACCGAGTCTAACAAGGGACATTTCGATTTCAGCGAAGACCTCACCACGTTTACTGGGGAGATGGAGGTACCCTGGGTCAACGACCGGGTCAAATTGGAGGGATTCAAGTACTCCGACCGCGAAATGCCCTATGTCGATACCTGGGATCACTATGAACCTGACGCCCCAATTTGTAGGACCCTTGCTTTTATCGAAGCGTTGGAAGATTATAACGTCGAGCCCTTCTCCTGATGGTGACAGCCACCAAGACACTAGCAGTACTTAGATTATTCTGTTTGCAAAAATACGATTCGGGAACCTTTTGTCAGTATTTAGTCTGACCTTAGTATGATTGTATGTGATGAACCGAGTTAGAGTATTTTTTTTTCTCCAATACAGAAATTTGGGTTCTTAGCATACGGTATCGGCATGCTGCTATCTGGTATACTATAATGGGGTTGGTGGTTGCTTTTTAGGAGTAATGCTAAAGGGGCTATGTTAGTTTAGCTATCGGGGCTATATACGTACCTTTTTCGGCCCGAATTTTTTCCGGCGCCGTATAATTTTAAAGATATTATAGTTTTTGCCGTTTTTGTTACCGCGAATATTTAAAAAAATTTTATCCGGCCTAAATAATATAAATCCGAGGATTTTGCAAAAATAATAAAATTATATAAAAAATAATCCGTATATATATTTATTGTTATTAATTAATTTATTTATTTTTAGTTTAAATTATTATTATTAATTATAATATTACGGACGGTTTATTAAAATATTTATTAGCGTATAATAAACGCCGTTAATAAAATAATTATAATACGCGGTTTTAATATAATTAAAGTGATAATATTATAATAAAAGTTAAAAAAAGTGGAAAAAAAAGATAAATTAAAAAAGCTTCCTAGGATAAAAAGTTTTTATTATTTAGCTATAAATCGTGGTATTTAATTAGGTAAGCCACGACTTAGCCCCGTGCCGGGCTAGTCCGCGGCCTTTTAAAAACCACGTATTAAATACCGGCTATTAAAAAAAATTATAATAATTATATTATTTTTCGCAAATATTTATAATATAAAAGGTTTTATATTATTAATAGCGGATTAATTTTATAGTTATTTTAAAATATAAAATCTTTTTAAAAAAAAATTTAAAACGGACCTTCCGCGGTCGTCCCCGGGGGCGTTTGGCAAAGATTACCGTATTTTTTTGTTTTATTATAATTAGGGTTTTGCGAAGTTATTTTTGTTTGCGCGGGACCGTAAAAATATCGGTAGTGTAACGACTATACTAAGGATAAACCGAAATATAAAAAAGTGCTGGGGTTTATATTATTAGATACGTAAAGCGTAAAAAATATACTAAGCAAAAAGCAACTATAAAACTAATTTATAAATATAGTCGTTAAAGCGTATTAAATATTTTATTTATAAATAAAATAAATATTTAGATTAATTATTAAGGTAATAACTATTTATATAATATAAAAAATCCGTCCGTTATATATTTATTTATTCCCTCGCTAATATTTGCTTAAATAACTATATTAGTTAGTAATATTTATAGCTGTTATATTATATTAACGGGTGCTAAAAAAAGCTTTTTTTAGCAACGCTTAGCGATTATTTTTAGTTTACGTAATATTAAATTACGTAACCTATTAAAGGTTGGTCCGTTTTTGGTTTATTATCCTTTAGGCTGCGTTTTTAGCCCGTATTTATTTATCCTTAGTTTTTAGTCTCCGTATAAATATATATTTATAATATTAGCTCCTTTTTTTATATTTTTTGTCCCTAAAAAATCTTAGGTAGTATAAATAAATTTAATCCCTTTATTTAGTGCTAAATTTGTTTTTTCCCTTTTTTTATATTTTATAATATATAATTATTATATTTAACCGTACGTAAAAGGCACGATTATTTTTTAAAGTTGTTTATATTTTTCCCGCGCTTTCGATTATTCGTCGTTACGTCTTATTAAAATTTTTCGGAAAATTTGGCTTTAAAATTATGCCGTGCCCGTCGTATACCGATATTAATAATAAATATATAATAATAAAAAGTATAGCGAAATACGAAAAATATATTCGAAAAAATATTAAAAATTATAATATTTCGGGTATCCCGTTATCGTTTTTCGAGCGTATCCGGGAAAAATATTAACGGATATTTTAGGAAAAATTTATCGCTAAAAAACGATTTTTAGAGTTATAGCGTCGTTATTAAACGGAGATAAACGAGGCCGTCGCGCGGTTAATCCGTTTTTAGAAGCAAAAAAAAAGGGTTTATTCGAGCGGGGTAAAATTAATATAAAAAGGTTTCCGTACCCTAAAAAAAATAAAGGAGCAAAAGCGCGTAAAAGCAAAAACGGATATTTTAGTTTAATTTATGCCAAATTTCGATATTTTCGATTAGTTTTTTATCGGGTTCGAAAATAGTTTTATAAACCCTGGTTTGCTTATTAGTTTTAAAAATATTATTAAAAAATAGCGTAGTTTTTAATATATTTCCTAAGTTTTTAGGTATTATTTTCGGGTAAATAATTTTTTTATTTTACGAAAAATTAGTATTTTTGTTTAATTTTTTTATAATCGATAATTTTTTTAACGTTATATTTTGGCTAATTTTTTTTTATTTTTAGCGTTTAGTCGATAATCGCGTTTTTAGGTATTAGTTCGAGCAAAAAAATATAAAACGTTAGGTATTTTTTTTTTATAATTTTAGGTAATTATAAGCGGTAATTAATTTTTAAAATTTGTTTATCGACTTTAAATAGTCCGAGTTTTTTAAAATCTAATTTATCGTTTAGTTATTTTATTTTAATATTTTTGCGTAATAAGTAAATTTTGTTTTTTTTCGCTAAGGTTGGTTTTTTAACCTTTTTTTTATCGGCGTGCTTTTTCGTGCGTGTTTAAAAGGTAATAAGGTTTTTTTAGAGGTTTTTCTAAAGTTTTTTTAAGTTATCGACGTGCTAAATAGCGTATTTTGCTAACTTTTTTCCTATAATAAGTTTTTTTAATTATATTTAGTTTATAGCCGTAATTAGCGTAAAATAATAATATTTTTATAAATTTTCGTACGGTATTATTATAAACGAATTACGCTATAAATAATAATATAACCTAATTATTTTAATCGTAATTAATATAATAGCGTAAATATTTTTTAAATATTTAGTTAGTTTATTTTATTTATCCGTTTATTTATAGGTAATAAGTTATCGAAAGCTTATAATTTATTCTTAATTACGCTATAAATAATTTTTAGAATTTTAATATAAATAGCTTATTTTTATTTAAAATAATTTTATTTAATAGGCCGTATTAGTATATTACGGTTCGTAAAAACGTATAAGCTAATTTTTTTATATTATTTGCTTTTTTATAAAACAAAAAATATACGTATTTTGTAAATCGTTTTATAAATACTAAAATATTATCGTAAAAGGTTTTAGTTAAAGGTTTTTTTAATAATAATAGCTTTATAATAAAATTTAAAGCGATAAATTTTTATATTTTATTTAAAGGTAATATTAGCTATAATTTTTTATAAAGCTTATATCGTGCTAATTTTGCTTTATTATATAAATCGTATTATTTAATAATTTCGCTAACGTAATAGCGTAGCTTTAAATAATCGAAATATTATTATATCCGTTTAATAGTTTTAAATATTTTTTAATATTTATTAATTAATATAAAATATATTTTTCGGATAAACTCGTTTTTAATTTATTTTAGGATTATAATTTTCTTTTAATATATCGGTAATATACCGTTTTTATTTATAATTTTGCTCGACTAATTATTGTTATTGGTTACCTTATTAATAGCGTAAAAATTTATAATAAATATTAAGTTTTTTTCCTAATTATTAGCAAAAATAATATATATTTTTTTAGGTATTTCCTAATAATAATTTGGCTTTCGGCTAAAAACGTTTATTTTATTATTTTTTAATTTTTTGCGGTAAATAATTTTAAAATTATAATTTGCTAAAACTTTTATTTATCGTATTTGTCGTTTATTAAATTTTTTATTTATCGTAAATAATACGAGATTTTTATAATTGGTATAAATTTTAATTTAATAATTAATTCCGTTTAGGTAGTATTTTTATTTTCGGAATATTTCGATAATTACGAGAAATTTTTTGTCGTAAATTTAGTAATTAAGCTGTTTTTTAGTAAATTTTTTAAAATAAAACGCTATAAAATATAGTTTATTGTTATCGTTTTGTTAGCTAAATTATCCGCTTATAGCGTAATTTAAAGCGTCGGTTTTAATTTTAAATTTTTTTCAGGATTAATTATTTTTATAATTAGCTAGTTTATAATTCGCTTTTTAATCGTATCGAAAGCTTTTTATTTTTTATTAATTTATTTAAATAATATATTTTTTTTATTAAATACGTTAAAAATATAATAAGGCGCCCGAATTTTTTAATAAATATTCGGTAAAAGTTTGCGAGTTTTAAAAAAAATCTAATTTTTATAACCGATTTCGGTGCCTGCTATTCTTTAATTGCTAAAATTTTGGAATTTTTTATTTTAACTTTTCTGGGGGATATTATATATTTTACGAAAGTAATTTATTTCCGGTAAAATTCGCTTTTTTTAGGGTTTATAAAAAAGTTTATTTTTTATAGCTTCCGTAATATAACAATAACGTATTATTTATATTTACTAAAAATTTTTAAATAAATAAATATATCGTCGAGGTATATTATTATAAATTTATCGAAGAACTCTCGTAAAACGGTGTTAATTATATTTTAAAAGCTTGTTAGTGCGTTAGTTAATCCGAAAGGCATAACCAAATATTCGAAATATCCGTATTTCGTCCTAAAGGCTATTTTTTATTTTTCTTTTTTTTTAATTTTAATTAGGCCGTACGTATTAGGCAAATTTAAGGCAGTAAACCACTAAACTCCGTATAATTTATCTTATAAATCTTTAATTAAAAACAAAAAGTATTTATTTTTAATCGTAATATCGTTAAGCTTGCGGTAATCGATATAAAATTTTTATTTCGGCGTTCCGTCCTTATTTTTTTTTAGTATAAAAAATATAAAATAGCCTGCTAGCGATATAAATTTTTTAATTTTTTTTTTTTTTTTTTTATAATATAAGTCTTTAATACTTTTTCGTGCTAAAATTTTACTAAATATATCGGTATAAAATATAGTTTTTTCTTTTCCTAAAAAAATATTTTATAATTAAATCGTATATATTCTAATAATTTTGTTTTTAATATTTTATTAAATAAGTCGCTAAATTTTTTATATTTTTCGGAATTTTTTTTTATAATATTCGGTTTAATATATTTAGCTATAACGTATAATCCAAATATTTCGTAGTTACGTAAAAATTAGTTTTTTTAATACCCGTCAAAAATTAACTCGCTTCCTAATATATCCCACTAAAACTGGCTTATATTCTAGCTTATTTTGGGATTATTTACCCGTAACCAGGGTATCCTCAAAATTAAATCGTAATCCGTAATATCCGTAATATCGTACGTAAAATATTTAAAATAGTTTTAGATATAAATCTAAATATACGCAATCTTTATATTTATTATTTTATTTTTGTATAAAATAAGCTTTTTATCGACGGTATTAAATACGTAAAGCGTTTTTTTTGCTTTTATAATATCTAAAGCTTATTAACGATTTTCGGTAAAATAAAATTTCTTTAAATTTTTATATTTATTAAAGCTTATATATCGTATTTATTAATTCGCACCTATATCGTTAAGTGGTTCGTAATCGTATTATCGCTCCCGGTAACGCAAATAAACTTTGTTTAGGACCGCTCTTGTTGTTTTAGAAATAATCTAACTCGTTTCCCGAGTTTTTATTAATTTTTTTATTAGCGCGTTTTTTTTCGGCGCGTATAAATACTCGTTAGTTTTTTTAAATCTCGTTTTTTCGTCGTTCGTATAGTACTATATCGTTATTAGCTTTTTTTATAATATTATACCTAAAGGTAAAGCTAAATTCTTTTATATTAATTTTTATATCCCTTTGTTTATTTATAGTGACTTTTATCGTTAGTTTTCGTATAGCGTCGTGCTCGTATTTTAGTAGTGCTATGCGATTTTTAATACTTTTGACTAAGTCGCTAATATTTTGCGTTAGTTTATTAGTTTCTTTAATAATAATTCGTCCTACGGCCTAATACTTTTTAATAAGTCGCTATACTTTAGTTTTGTTTATTACGTAATACAAATATTCGTCGTATATATATTTTACCTTAGATTAGTTTTTTCCCGTCGAATATCGGGGCAGGTCGTTAAGGTACGTAATAATTACTATAAAACCTTTTACGTCGCAGCGCCTAACCTTTATTTAGCTTATTTTTCCTATTTTATAAAAATTCCTAATAGCTAAACGTTTTATACGTAGCGGAAGGAATCCGTATTTAAGTTTCGTTTCGAGATATTCGTCGCATCCTAAATCGATATATCCGTATTACTCGATCTTATAATATTTGAAGTTTTTAATATTAAATCGAAGGTTATCTCCAAAAATAACTTTTAAGGTTCGTTTTTCCCGTGCCGTATCGGTAGTTTTTTAAAAAATCTTTGCTAGCTATTATTTTATATTTTATAACTCGGCAGCAAAAAATATAATTTCGTTATAAACACGTAGTTATTTATTTTAAAAAATCTCGAATATTTCCTTCGTCGTAAAAATATTAAATATTTTATCGATAGTTTTTATTTTTTTAGTTCCGTAAGTTAGGCTTTTTTCGGTAATTTTATTTTATCGAAAATAGTTATTTTTTTTTAACTCGCTGCTAATATCGTTTATTAATTTAGCTCTTTAGGCCTAACTTTTAGCCCATTAAATCTAGTAATATATTTCGTTTTTTAACCCGGATAAAATATTATCGTCGCTATTTACGAATTATCCTTCCGGTCCGAAGTATATTAACCGCCTTAGCTTAATAACGGTTAGGGTTCGTGGTGCCTTAGGATATTATTTATTATCGTTTTTGCAAAATTTATACGTTTAATAACCATCGTTAAAATATACGGTCTAAAAAAATAATATATAAAGTATTTTTTTTCGTTACGTAGCGTTAAACTGCTTTTTATTTTTTAGCATAAGCTTAAATATTTTTTTAGGTTAACGATATTTATTGGCGTAATATCTTATTCGATCGCAATTATAATATTTAATAAATAATTTATTTTTTTATAATCGTCGTTAAATAATATCTAAATTTATTAATCTATTATAATATCCGTAAAAAGTCTGGTTTTTTTAATTTTTATTTCGTCCGTTATTTTAATATTGCCGGGGTTTTCCGGTATTTGCTAAAGCTCGAAATTAGTATTTTAGCGTATTTTTTTTTTCGGCTCGTCGTACGTATAATTAATTATCGATTCGTACGACCAATTCGGTATACCTGCTAAAATCGGTAAATAAATCGAAAATTTTGCTAATCTCGTTTTTGACTTTTTTTTTAAGCTTTTAATAATATAATATAATACGCGTATCGTCGGTATAATCGAGTTTAGCGACGATTTTTTTAAATTCGGTGGTATATATTAAAATAAACGTTTTTTATTTAAAAGTCTTAAATTCCCGTTCGGCTTATTTTTTTTCGTTAAAATTTTAAAAAAATAATTTAAACGCGGATTCGTATCCGGCGTAAAATCCAAAAATTTATCGTATTTTTTTTTATATTAGCTTAAAAACTATTTATTTTTATTGGTTTTAAAAAGGTAAAATTTAAATTATACAAAGGCACGTTTTTTTAAAAAAAAGGCGGCGTATATAATTTGCTAAAAGTTATTTTAAAAACTAAATATATAAAAAGAATAATATACGCGGATTTACGCGAAATATCTTTTAAATCTTTTTAAAATATTATTATATATAGCAGGGGTATTAAACTTTAATTTATTATATTTAATAACTAAAATAATAATAATATTAGCTATTTTTTTATAACGTTATTAAACTCCTAAAATTTTTAAATAAGCTTAAATTTATTATTCGTAGCTTTTTCGAGTCGTCGGATTTTTTTAAAAATCGCGTAATACTAATTTTTAGTAACCTCGAAGTCCTCGCTATCGGAGTCGATATTTATTGCCTAAATTAAAATATTATTTTAAAAGATTTCCCTTTTTTTATTATTATCGTTTTTGTTAACGGTAAATATTTTGCCGAATATTATTTAATATTTTTTAACGGTAAACGTACCTAAATAAAAATAATTAAAATATAACGATTATACTAAAAATAAACCGAAATATAAAAAAATGCTAAAGTTTATATTATTAAATACGTAAAGCGTAAAAAATATACTAAATAAAAAATAATTATAAAACTAATTTATAAATATAATCGTTAAAGCGTATTAAATATTTTATTTATAAATAAAATAAATGCTTAGATTAATTACTAAAATAATAATTATTTATATAATATAAAAAATCCGTTTATTATATATTTATTTATTCCCTCGCTAATATTTGCTTAAATAGCTATATTAGTTAGTAATATTTATAGCTATTATATTATATTAACGGGTGCTAAAAAAAGCTTTTTTTAGCAACGCTTAGCGATTATTCCTGGTTTACGTAATATTAGATTACGTGACCTATTGGGGGTTGGTCCGTTTTTGGTTTATTATCCTTTGGGCTGCGTTTCTGGCCCGTATTTATCTATTTTTGGTCCTTGGTCTCCGTATAGGTGCATGTTCGTAACAGGTAGCCGGAAAAACGGGGGAAAAAACCGGAAAAAGGGTAAATTAATTATTTAAAATTATAAATTTTATTTTAAAAAAACGGCCGCGATATTTAAAAATAATATTACGGAGTTTTTCCGTTTTAATACCGGTATAATTTATAAAAACGTTTAGGCGTTTTCCGCGACGAGCCTAATATTTTTTAATAAGCTCTAAATTTTTTTAATTAAAATTCGTTTATAAAACGATTATTTTAATATCCGTATTTTTTAAATTTAATAAAATATTTAAATCCGTTATATTTACGATTAAAACGGTGGTTTATAATAACCTCCGTTTTAAATAAATTTGATATTACGGGACCGGGAAAAAGTTGCTTTCGACCGAACGGGTTTTTTTTTTACGGCGGCGGATAATTAAATTATATTAATAACGGGTTATATAAAATTATCCGGATTTATATTTAGCTTATAAACTAATTTATTTATTCGCTTTACGATAATATAAAATCCGGTTTTTTATTAAGAAAATTTACGTAAAAGTTTTCCGGGAAAATAATAATTATAATAAAATTATAAATTAATTTATTAATTTATATTAAATTTAATAAATTAATATTTATTATTATAAATTTATTTTGTTTTGGCAACGGCAAAATTTATTATTAATTTTGCGTTTTTTTTTAAAAAAATCTCGAGTTATTTTAATTTTTTTGTATTTAAGTCGCTTAATAACGATTATAATATTTATAAAATTATTTAATTTAAATTTAAATAAAAATTTATAAAAAAACAAATTAATAATTTTTAAATAAGCTAAGTTTAGGTTTTATTATAACGCTAAAATTATATTTAGCTAATTTAATTTAGGTTAAATAAAAATATAAAAGCGTATAACGATTTTTATTATTTGATTTTTTTTATTTATATTATTTATTTAAGGGTAATATATAATTATTAATAAAAGTTTAGTATTAAATACTTTTTAAAGGCTTTTTTAAAATTTTGATATAAATTTACGATTTTTATTTAAAATAATACGTTTTAGGATATTTTAGTCGTATAATAATAATTAGCGGACGACAACGAAAACTTAGTTTTTTGCCGTATACGTTACGTTACCGGGGATTAATAATGTTTTTTTACTAATTAAATAAAAAATTATTATAAATTAATTAAAATAGATTTTTACTACGTTTTTGTTTTACGGAGTTTTTAAAAACTATAAGGTACCGATAAAAAATATTTTCGGGAAACCGACGATAAAATCGGTATAAATTATCGATATTAATAATAAATTATACTGAATAATTTAGTATTTATTATACGGTTTTTTTTGCTAATTTAATAAATTTTATAAATTATATAATATTTAACGTATTATTTAATAAAATACGTTTTTTATAAATAATATAATTTTTTAAATTTTTTAATATATAATTAATACTAAAATAATATTTCGCGTTATATATTTTAAACAAAAAGTTTTTAATTATATTATACGGGATATATAAACGTTTATATTAATCGCGGTCGATATTATAAAAAAGCCCGTTTTTAATTTTAAAAAGGTATTTTTCGCGAAAAAAATTTATAACGACGATTTTGTCGTTTTTTTCCGGTTAAAAATTTATAATAATTTTCTAAAACTTTTTATTTCTAAAGTAAGTTTTACGGAATTATTGCCGGATATTATTAAATATAACGGTTTTAATAAAAATAAATTATATATTATTTAAAATTAATAATTCGTCGGTTTATTTAAGGCGTCCGTTTTAGATTTTATTTTAAATTATTTTTAGTCGATTAAACGTATTAAAAATAAAATTAAGCTTGCTAACGAAATAATAAACGTTAAAGTTATATTAAAAAAAATTAAAACGTTAATTAATCGTTTATTAGCCTTATTTATATTAAAAATATTTAAAAAAAAGTCTAATTTACGATATTTTTAGTGGCGGAGTAGTTTATAAAAATTATTATTGGCAAAATAAAAGATTAAATAACGGTACGGAGTTTTTTAATAATTTAAATTAATCCCGCGACTTTTAACTCGGACGGTCCGTACTTAATTTTTGCGTTTAATAAATAACGGCTTAAAAATATAATAAAAAAGATTTGGCTAAAAAAATAATAACGCTAAGCTTTTATTTATATTTATTTTTAAAATAAAATATTATAATACCGTAACTACGCTTATAGCTACCGTTAAACTAGATAAATATACGTTTAAACGGGTTTTAATAATAAAACTTAATACCGTTATAAATAACGTTTTAGACTACGTCGAAAAAGGCTTTTTTTTTAAAAAGTAAAATCGTAATAAATAAAACGGATATAAACTATTTTACGGCCCGGATTTTTATGGTTTAAATAGCTTAATTAACGTCCGTTTTTTAATATCACAATTTTACGTTTTTATAATAATTCGGAAATTTATAAATAATACGGAATAAAATATTATAAAAAATTTATTCCGCCGAAATATTATTTTAAAATTTTAAGGTTACGTAAAAAATCAAAGTTACAAAACGCCTAAATACGTTATTTAATATTTATTGAACCAAGCGCGTTAACGCGAAAACTAAATAATTTAATAAACGGGTACCCGATAAATAATTTTTTCGGGCCTAAAAAATATTATAATTTATAAAAAATTTAAATATAATTTCGAAATACTCGAAATATTTTTTTTAATATTAAAAAAATTATTATATTATTGATAAAAACTTTGGTATATATACCGTATTCGCGTAATAATTTATTTATAAAACGTTAAACGTAAATAAAAAAATTACGAAAATTTATTAATATTATTTTAGATTTTTCGAGGTTTTTATATAAAATTATAATAAAACGGTTTCGATAATTAAAATAAATTAAAAATTAATAAAAAAACGTAACCGCGTCGATAACCGTAATATGTTTTTTTCCGCGTAATATAACGATAACGTTTTATTATAAAAAAATAATTATTTAAAACGGCGATTTTATTTAAAAGGCGTAAATCGAAAATAATTTTATTTTTTTTAAACAAAAAAATATAAATAAGCGAAAAGCGTAAGTTAGTTAATTTACTCGAATCGATTTTATTTATAAAAAATATTATTATAAACGTTAAAAAAAGCTTAGTTTACGCGTCCGAAAAAATAAAAACAAAAAACTAATTTGTTATTTTGCCAATTTTTTACGAGTAAAATTTTTATTTATTTATTTTCGGAAATATTAATAAAATTTTAATCGATTTAAAGCGAAAAATAAACGGTTATAAATCGCTTAATTTTAATTAAAAAAAATTTCGGCGTAAATATAAATTTTTTCGGGAGTTACGATTTTAATTATATCGCCGGGTCGTTTAATATTTATAATAAAAATAATATTATAAATATTAAATTTAGCAAAAAGCTTAATATTAGGGTTTTCCGGGAAAAATTTAAAGGCGGTACCGTTATTAACGTTTATTAAATTATAAATATAATTTAAATAAAAAAGGTCCAAAAAAGTTTGGGTATTTTAAAAAAAGATTATTTTTTTTAGGTTTAAGACGGGGATAAAAAAAATTACCGGTAATATTTTTTTAATCGGGATAATTGCCGTAATAACGGTTTTTATTAAATTATTTATCGGGAATTCGGCGTTTAAAACGGGTTACGTTATTTTAATAGCTTATTTTGCGTTAATAAATCTAAAAATAATTATTACGGTAAACGCCGCGATAATAATAATAAAGATAACGGTACGTAAACCGGCGCTAAAAAACGATTTTAGTTTTGCGGTATCCCGAGTTTCCGAAATATAATTTATTTAGGTTTTTTTAGGAATAATAATTTTATTATTACCGAGGTTTTTAACCGGGAATATTTTAAAGGTTTTGGTATTTAAAATTAAATTTGTAACTTCCGGCTTAAACGAGTTAAAAAAAAATTACGGTTATTAAAGAAAAGCTTAAATTCGACCGTTATATAAACGAATTTTTTAAGTTTTAAAATAATATTTTTCGAATAAATAATTTTGCGGATATATAAATTAGCGTTTATTTAAATTTTAAAAAAAAATAAAAAAATTATTTTTTAGCTATATAAATATAAAATTTCGGGTAGGAAATTTTTGCGTTATAAATTTATAAAAAACGGTTACCGAAAAATAAATTAAAATAAAAATTATCGTTTAAGACTTAATTATTTATAATAAATTTAATATAAACGGTATTTCCGTATAAATTATATTTAAAAAGGTAAAAATTAAACGTTATTTATTTTATAAATTTTACGGAGCTTTTATAAATTTTTTTAAAACGTCCAGATTTCTTTTCGATTTTATAATTTAGTATTTTAAAAAAAATTTATTAATAATATTACGGTTAGTTTTTAGGTTAGCGTAAACGTTAATTATATTTACGTTAGGGGACGTTTTATATTTAATACGCAAAAAAATATAACGAAATTCTTTTTAATATCCGATTTATAAGCTAAAACCGTTTTAATTTTGGCTAATCGGGTTTAAAAACGGGGGTTTATAGGTTTTTCGCGATTTTCGGCTATAAAAATTTAATATTTATAAGCCGGGGAAGCAAAAAAAGCTGTAGGGATAGCGTTATAAATAAAAAAATAACGGAAAAGTTTGTTACGGGACTCGAAAGTTTTATTATAACGATAATAAATCCGTTCGCTTAATTTAGCTAAAAATAATATTTTAATTTTTTTTTAAAAAACGGTTTTTATAATATTATAATAGCGGATATAAATAAATATTTTACGTTTAAAAAATTTTTTTATAATAATATTTATAAATACGATTTGCTTTTATTACGATATATCCGTTATTTTATTCCGATTTATCCGTTTTTTTTGCGATATATAATTTATTTTTATTTTTTCGATTTTTATTTTTATTTTTGCGATTATTACGTCGGTCGTTTCGTCGGTTATCGCGTTATTTATCGTCGCGTTATCGTTTATTACGTTTATCGCCGCGGTTATATCGGCGTTTATAATTTTCGTATCGGTTACGATTATTACTACGGTAAAAAAATTATAACTATTATAAAAACGGGATTTATTACGAGATTTTTTTAAACGGGAATATTTATCCGAATTACGCAAATTACGAAAGCCGTTTTTATACCGATTATTTTTAAAAACGCTCGAGTTATAACCGTTTAAAATTTAAAAATTATTTTAATATTAGCAATTTCGGGATTAATTTCGACGGCTACGTATTCGGTTATTAAAACGGTTATAATTACGGCGGTCGGAATTATAATTATTATTATATCGATATATATTACGGCCGTTTATTACGAATATATACTTTTGCAGGAAAACGAATATATATTGGCGCGTAAATCAGGATAAAAGGCACGCTGCGGGGCTGCCACCAAAAAAGTGAAGGCCTAGGAATAAGGCAGACCTAATAGCCGGTAACACCTAGCTAACAAAATTACGGTTTTAGCGCGTAAGCCGTAAAATAAATTACGCTTTTGGAAAATAATCTAGGGATAAATCACGGTTAAAAATAGTGATTTAGTATAAAATTATTATTTGCTATCGTAATTTAACACTAATATTAATAAAGGGATAAATAAATATATTAAAAACGGATTTTTTATATTATATAAATAGTTATTATTTTAGTAATTAATCTAAATATTTATTTTATTTATAAATAAAGTATTTAATACGCTTTAACGATTATATTTATAAATTAGTTTTATAATTATTTTTTGTTTAATATATTTTTTACGCTTTATATATTTAATAATATAAACCCTAGCATTTTTTTATATTTCGGTTTATTTTTAATATAATCGTTATATTTTGATTATTTTTATTTAAGTACGTTTACCGTTAAAAAAACACTAAATAATATTCGGCAAGATATTTACCGTTAACAAAAACGATAATAACAAAAAAAGGGAGATCCCTTAAAACGATATTTTAATTTAGGCAATAAATATCGATTCCGATAGCGAAGACTTTAAAATTATTAAAGATTAATATTACGCGATTTTTAAAAAAATCCGACGACTCGAAAAAGCTACGAATAATAAATCTAAATTTATCTAAAAATTTTAAGAATTTAATAACGTTATAAAAAAAGCAGCCAATATTATTATTACTTTAATTACTAAATACGATAAATTAAAATTTAATACCCCCGCTATATACGATAATACCCCAAAAAAATTTAAAAAATACCTCGCGTAAATCCGCGTATATTATTTTTTTTATATATTTAGCTTTTAAAATAATTTTTAGCAAATTATATACGCCGCTTTTTTTTTTAAAAAAACGTATTTTTATATAATTTAAATTTTATTTTTTTAAAGCCAATAAAAATAAATAGCTTTTAAGCTAATATAAAAAAAAATACGATAAATTTTTGGATTTTACGCCGGATACGAATCCGCGTTTAAATTATTTTTCCAAAATCCTAACGAAAAAAAATAAGCCGAACGGGAATTTAAAACCTTTAAGCAAAAAACGTTTATTTTAATATATACCACCGAATTTAAAAAAATCGTCGCTAGGCTTAATTACACCGACGACACGCGTATTATATTATATTATTAAAAGCTTAAAAAAAATTAAAAACGAAATTAACAGGATCCTCGATTTACCTACCGATTTTAGCAAATATACCGAATTAATCGTACAAATCGATAATTAATTATACGTATAATAAGCCGAAAAAAAAAATACGCCAAAATACCAACCTCGAGCTTTAGTAAATACCGGAAAACCCCGGTAACACCAAAATAACGGACGAAACAAAAACTAAAAAAACTAAACTTTTTACGGATATTATAATAAATTAATAAATTTAAATGCTATTTAATAATAATTACAAAAAAATAAATTATTTATTAAATATTATAATTACGATCAAATAAAATATTACGCCAACGAGTATTATTAACCTAAAAAGGTATTTAAGCCTATACTAAAAAGCAAAAAATAATTTAACGCTACGCAACGAAAAAAAATACCTTATATATCGTTTTCCTAAACCGTATATTTTAACGATAGTTATTAAACGTATAAATTTTGCAAAAACGATAATAAATAATATCCTAAAAAACCACGAACTTTAGCCGCTACCAAATTAAAACGGTTAATATATTTCGGACCAAAAAAATAACTCGTAAATAGCGACGATAATACTTTATCCGGGTCAAAAAATAAAATATATTATTAAACTTAATAAGCTAAAAGTCAGACTTAAAAAGCTAAATTAATAAACGACACTAACAACGAATTAAAAAAAAACAACCACCCTCGACAAAATAAAATTGCCGAAAAAAACCCGACCTACGGGACCAAAAAAGCAAAAATTATCGACAAAATATTTAATACCTTTACGACGAAAAAAATATTCGAAACCTTCCAAAATAAATAATTACGGGTTTATAACAAAATTATATTTTTTATTACCGAATTATAAAGCATAAAATAATAACTAGCAAATTTTTTTTAAAAAACTACCGATACGGTATAGGAAAAACGAACCCCAAAAGCTATTTTTAAAAATAACCCTCGATTTAATATTAAAAACTTTAAATATTACGAGATCGAATAATACGGATATATCGATCTAAGTTGCGACGAATATTTCGAAACGAAACTTAAATACGGATTTTTTCCGCTACGTATAAAATATTTAATTATTAAAACCTTTATAAAATAGGAAAAATAGGCTAGGTAAAAATTAAGCGTTACGACGCGAAAGGCTTCGTAATAATTATTACGTATTTTAACGACTTATCCCGATATTCGACGGGAAAAAACCAATTTTAGGTAAAATATATATACGACGAATATTTATATTACGTAATAAAAAAAACCAAAATATAGCGATTTATTAAAAAACACTAAGCCGTAAAACGAATTATTATTAAAAAAACCAATAAATTAACGCAAAACACTAGCGATTTAATTAAAAGCACCAAAAACCGCATAATATCACTAAAATACGAGTACGACGTTATACGAAAACCAACGATAAAAATTACCATAAATAAATAAAAAAACACAAAAATTAACATAAAAAAATCTAGCTTTACCCTTAGGAACTCGGGAAACGAGTTAAACTATTTTTAAAAAAACAAAAACGGTCCTAAACAAAATTTATTTACGCTACCGGGAGCGATAACATAATTACAAACTACCTAACGATATAAGTGCGAATTAACGGATACGATATATAAGCCTTAATAAATATAAAAGCTTAAAAAAATTTTATTTTACCAAAAATCGTTAATAAACTCTAAATACTATAAAAACAAAAAAAAACGCCTTACGCATTTAATACCGTCGATAAAAAGCTTATTTTATACGAAAATAAAATAATAAATATAAAAACTGCGTATATTCAAATTTATATTTAGGACTATTTTAAATATTTTACGTACGATATCACGGATATTACGGATTACGATTTAGTCTTAAAGATACCTTAATTACGGGTAAACAATCCCAAAATAAGCTAAAATATAGGCTAATTCTAATAAAATATATTAAAAAACGAGTTAACCTTTAACAGGTATTAAAAAAACTAACTTTTACGTAATTACGAAATATTTAAATTATACGTTATAGCTAAATATATTAAGCCGAATACTATAAAAAAAATTCCCGAAAAATACAAAAAATTTAGCGACTTATTTAGTAAAATATTAAAAACAAAATTATTAAAGCATATACGATTTAATTATAAAATATTTTTTTAAAAAAGGAAGGAACTATATTTTATGCCGATATACCTAATAAAACCTTAGCACGAAAAAGCACTAAAAACCTATATTACAAAAATAACGGAAAAGGGATAAATTAAAAAATCTATATCGTTAGCAGGCTACCTTATATTTTTCGTACTAAAAAAAAATAAAAACGGAACGCCGAAATAAAGATTTTATATCGATTACCGTAAGCTTAACGATATTACGATTAAAAACAAATACTTTTTATTTTTAATTAAAGATTTATAAAACAAATTATACGGAACTTAGTGGTTTATTACCCTAAATTTGCCTAATACGTACGGCCTAATCAAAATTAAAAAAAAAAGAAATAAAAAATAGCCTTTAGGACAAAATACGGATATTTCGAATATTTAATTATACCTTTTGGATTAATTAACGTATTAATAAATTTTTAAAATATAATTAATACCGTTTTACGAAAATTCCTCGATAAATTTATAATAATATACCTCGACAATATATTTATTTATTTTAAAAATTTTAATAAATATAAATAGCACGTTATTATTATATTACGGAAGCTATAAAAAACAAACCTTTTTATAAACCCTAAAAAAAGCGAATTTTACCAAAAATAAATTATTTTCGTAAGATATATAATATCCCCCGGAAAAATTAAAATAAAAAATTCCAAAATCTTAATAATCAAAAAATAACAAGCACCGAAATCGGTTATAAAAATTAAATCTTTTTTAGGACTCGCAAACTTTTACCGAATATTTATTAAAAAATTCGGGCGCCTCGCTATACCTTTAACGCACTTAATAAAAAAAATATATATTATTTAAATAAATTGATAAAAAGCAAAAAGCCTTCGATACGATTAAAAAGCGAATTATAAATTAGCTAATTATAAAAATAGCTAATTCCGAAAAAAATTTAAAATTAAAACCGACGCTTTAAATTACGTTATAAGCGGATAACTTAGCTAACAAAACGATAACGATAAGCTATATTTTATAATATTTTATTTTAAAAAATTTACTAAAAAATAATTTAATTACTAAATTTACGACAAAAAATTTTTCGTAATTATCGAAATATTCCGAAAATAAAAATATTATTTAAACGGAACTAATTATTAAATCAAAATCTATACCGACCACAAAAATCTAATATCGTTTATAATAAATAAAAAACTTAATAAACGATAAATACGATAAGCAAAATTTTTAATAAACTATAACTTTAAAATTATTTACCGCAAAAAATCAAAAAATAGCAAAACAAACGCTTTTAGCCGAAGGCTAAACTATTATTAAAAAGCACCCAAGGAAATATATACCATCCTTGCTAATAATTAGGAAAAAAACCTAATACCTATTATAAATCTTTACGCTATTAATAAAATAACTAATAACGATAATTAATCGAGCAAAATTATAAATAAAAACGGTATATTACCGATATATTAAAAGAAAATTATAATCCTAAAATAAATTAAAGACGAGCTTATCCGAAAAATATATTTTATACTAATTAATAAATATTAGGGAGTATTTAAAACCACTAAACGGATATAATAATATTTCGATTGCCTAAAGTTACGCTATTATATTAGCGAAATTATTAAATAATACGATTTATATAATAAAACAAAATTAATATAATATAAACTTTATAAAAAATTATAGCTAATACCACTTTTAAACAAAATATAAAAATTTATCGCTTTAGATTTTATTATAAAATTATTATTATTAAAAAAACCTTTAATTAGGACCTTTTACGATAATATTTTAGTATTTATAAAACGATTTACGAAATACGTATATTTTTTACCTTATAAAAAAGCAAATAATACGGAAAAATTAGCCTATACGTTCCTATAAATTATAATATACCAGCACGGCTTATTAAATAAAATTATTTTAAATAAAAATAAGCTATTTATATTAAAATTTTGGAAGTTATTTATAATATAACTAAAAATAAACTATAAGCTTTCGACAGCTTATTACCTATAAATAAACGGACAAATAAAACGAGTAAACCAAATATTTAAAAAATATTTACGTTATTATATCAATTACGACCAAAACAATTAGGTCATATTATTACCTATAACGCAGTTTACCTATAACAATATTATACGAAAACCTACAAAAATATTACTATTTTACGCCAATTACGGCTATAAACCAAATATAACCAAAAAATTTATTATAGGAAAAAAGTTAGCAAAACACGCTATTTAGCATATCGATAACCTAAAAAACTCCAAAAAAAACCTTTAAAAAAACCTTATTGCCCTTTAAGTATATACGAAAAAATACGCCGACAAAAAAAAGGTTAAAAAACTAATTTTAGCGAGGGGAAACAAAATCTATTTATTACGCAAAAATATTAAAATAAAACGATTAAACGACAAATTAGATTTTAAAAAACTCGGATTATTTAAAGTCGATAAGCAAATTTCAAAAATTAATTACCGTTTATAGCTACCCAAAATTATAAAAAAAAAACACCTAACGTTTTATATTTTTTTATTCGAACCAGCACCCGAGAACGCGATTATCGACTAAACGCTAAAAATAAAAAAAAATTAGCCAAAATATAACGTTAAAAAAGTTATTAACTATAAAAAGGTCGGACGAGGATACTAATTCCTCGTAAAATAGGAAAATTACCTACCTAAAAATAATACCTAGGAATTTAGGAAATATATTAAAAATTATGCCGTTTTTAAATAGTATTTTTAGTTTTAATAAAAAAACTAAGGTTTGCGAAGTTATTTCCGAAGCCAAAAAAAGACTAATCTATTTTATTCGGAACCCCTATCGACTGCAAATTTTTTATTATAAAATATTCGTAGCTTTTTAAAATAGAAAAAATATTATTTTTTTGGTTCGGAACGGAAAAAATACTATTTTTTTTATTTAATTTTAATATATTACGTTGCATTTTTATTATAGTTTTTTTTTTACCCGTTTACGGATTTTCCGGATACGATTTAAGCGACCGAAAACAAAAAATAGCTAAAATTAGATTTTAATTATTTATTAATAAAGCGATATTAAATCTTTGCTCGCTTCGCTTTTTTCCGTATTTAATTTGCGTTATTAAACAAAAAGTTTTTTTTAAAAAAAGCTACTAAAATATTATTATAAAATTAATTCCTGCGAACGCATTTTAAGCAACGCGACGACTTTTTTATTATTTTGTATTTTTTCGAACGCTTAAAATAAAATAAATAAAGTATATCGGCAATAAAGCTATACGAAGCGATATTAAGCAATAAAAAATCGCGCTTACGAGTTTTTTTTAATTTCGATTTTTTAATTCGATTTAATATAATAAATATATATTACGAACAAAATATAAAAAAAAGGGAAAAATCCCAAAACCACGGGAAATAGGACTAACGACCTATTTATACAACTTAAAATTTTTCGAGGACAAAAAATATAAAAAAAGGAGCTAATATTATAAATATATACTTTTATAAAAAATAATATATATTAGCGCTTAAAAAAAAGCATATTACGGGGCTGTTATTACTAAATAAAAACCTAGGGCACAAACCAGGTTTAACAGCTATTGCCAGCTATTGATAAGATTATAATTTTAGCAATAATCTTAGGAATAAATCATTATTTTTAACTATAATCTAATAAAGGGGATCACTACTAATATAATAATCCAAGCAAATATTAATAAAAGAATAAATAAATATATAACGGACGGATTTTTTATATTATATAAATAATTATTATTTTAATAATTAATCTAAGTATTTATTTTATTTATAAGTAAGGTATTTAATACGCTTTAACGATTATATTTATAAATCAGTTTTATAGTTACTTTTTGCTTAATATATTTTTTACGCTTTACGTATTTGATAATATAAACCCCAGCACTTTTTTATACTTCGGTTTATCCTTAGTATAGTCGTTATATATTTATTAATTTTATATAGCTTGATAAATTAAATTTTAGGTTTTTTTTCGGGGTTTAATATAAATAAAAAATATATAAGCGTAAAATAATTTAAATTACGCCGTAAATTAACCCGAATAAAGTAAAAATCGCGGCGGGAATAAACGTAAAAATATTAATAATTATCCGAAGGTAATTTAATATTATAAAATTAATAAGTTTAAAATTTTATATAAAATATAAGCGCTTATATTATTTAATTATTATTAACGTAAATATCCGCGTTAAATCCGGATTTCGTTACGAGTAATAAATTATTCGAATTAGCGTTTTTGGTTTTTAAATTATTTAATAAAAATATTATTTATTTTTAATAAATCAGCGTACCCGTTAAATAAATAAAATTTAAAATTATAATAATCCGATTTTATAAATAAAATTATATATATACCATAATTACGGTAGCGTAAAATATAATAATTAGCTATTTTTTACGGAAAAAAATACGTTATTTTAAAATAATTGAAAATAAACCGTTATTTATTACCGAATTTTTTAATTATTCGTTTTTAAGCTTTTTAAAATTCGCTTTTCGTTTACGAATAAATTATATACGCCTAATATAAGAAAATTTATCGTAAATATAAATAATTCGGTATAATAAAAGGTTTTAAAAGTCGATTATAAGCTTGCGAGCGGGTTTATTAAGCGCGCGTAATACTTTATAATTATCCGTATCGAAAATATTTAATTCGGCGCCGGGGTCGGGGTTTTAATCCGTATTAACGCCGTCGTTATCGGAGTTACCTTTTTTATCGGTATATATTATATTTACGGCGTCCTGCCCTTTTCGTTGGCGAATCTGTCCATGACCCAGCCGCCGACTTTCATCATCGTGCGCAATTTGAAGCCGACTTCCTCGCCCGCAACTGCCTCGGCAGGTTTTCCTCCCTCCACGTCGTCGCTTGTATTCTCGTCCATCTCCTCTGTCCAGCAGTCTTGCCCGTCCCACACGTCAATCTCGATGCAACGACAGCCTCTCAGCAGCACATTCCTGTAAGCTTCTGTGCTCGCGTCGCTGGTCAGTTGATTTCCGGTCAGATAGGTGTTGTGGCTGCTGTTGACAAAGTAATTGTTGAGCGGCCAGGAGAGGTCTTGCTGTGCAGCGGGCGCTAGGGCGTCACCCATGGGCGATGCCATGTAGCGCAAAAAGTCATTGATTCGAAAGTCCTCTTTCAAGTCCTGCTTGGAGTTGTCGGCTTGGACGTGGCGGAAGAATGCTTCCACTTGCTCGCCGTTCCATCTCTGGTCTGCTCCAGCATGTCTAGCGAATATGGCCTGGAGATGCCCCAAGATCGGACTGTCGAATTGGGTCTCCATAGTGTCAGTCAATATACTTGGTCGTATGACGAAGAAAAAGTGAAGAATGAGTTCTGACACAAGTGGAAATGATGAAAGGATACGAATGGCTCAAGATCGAAGGTGTACTTGGTCATATTATAACAGAGAAACTCACAGAGTCGATGAGCGCTGGAGGCCTCGAGATGCCGAGGTACCGGCTTGCCAGGAAAGCCCTACTGTAAGATGAGGCTGAGTACCATGATTGAAAGCATGGACCGTGAGCTTCAGAATCACTTGGCAGGACATTTCGATTATGGTCAAAATACAACAGAATACGAGATTTTGCGGAGAAAATTAGCAAATGTAAACAGTAGACGTTGCATTAAGTGGAGAATATGGGCTATGGTTGGTGAGGCTATCTCGGAAAACGGCATCTAGTGACACTAAACATTAAGCTTATTTTTCGCGAGGAGCTATGTAGAAGGCCACACTCATGTTTCCATGATTGGAAATTTCTATGACTATATCAGCTCGATGAGTTGGAAGTCATGACGGTCTCATCCCGACGCTGTTGGGCCGGCCAGTAAGTGTTGACCTGGACAACTTGAGATAGCACGCCGGTCTAGACGACAGTATCATCTTACAGACCTCACTGGTCCAAACGATCAAGAAAAAGTTCTCTTCTTCATGGAGAGCATCTCGTCTTTGTATATATTTATAGTCGGAGAATGTTGCAACCCTGAGAGAACCTGCACTGCTGTTCTTGTACAATAATACTGGTGACGAATCTGTAGTGCTGCGGGTTCTGTATTTTTAGTGCGTTGTGACGGGCCACCTTGGACACAGCGCCGTGGTTAGTGGGTCGGTTGACCCGAGTAGCAAATGCCCTGGGCCGTACTGTTGGAATCATGTGCCGGCTTCAAGGATGAGGCTCTCAAGTGTTCCAGTCAAAAGCACATACATGATAGCTCAAGAGTTGTGCGTAGGTTTATATGGCAGGTAGCATCCTGACAGTCTGCTTCCCACCAGAGTCCTACCATCCCGCCATGAACGAGACCCTGCTTTTGAACCCGTCTCAACGGCACAGCGCGGCGCTTTTTCAAACTATTTGAGTGGAAAGGCCAGATCAAGAAAAGGACCAGATTTGGGCTATAAGAAAAAGATGTTTGCAAGATGGAGTCTGCATACATGCAAGGGTAGACCGGGGATAGGCAGAATGCGGTTGGCTAGGGTCCAGAATCCAGACACCAAGGTGTACTTCATAGGGGTCTTGGACACTATCAGGCTTCAGGCACATCTTGATGCGCTCACCCTGTAGGGTCTCGCATCACTTATTGCCTGCTTCCCAACTGACTCACTGCATTATTATTGATATATATGTAGTAGCCGACCTGCTCTTCTCATTTCAATATGTTACCAGAGCTCCTGGGTTTTGTTATAAGCTCTACCCAAGAGTTGTTTCCTTGTGGACCTAGAGCTTGACGTTCCTCACAGAACCACTTCTCTTACCCCCAGTATCCAGGCAGGTTGGAGATCACCATGGCCGAAGCAAACCTGGACAGTCTCTCCTCCGAGCTCTTGATGCTCGTCGTCAAGCAGCTGACAGACCTGAGAAGTCTCTACAGTCTCATCCGGGCGTCCCCCTTAGCGTACCGCCTCTTCGGCGTCTACGCGGCCGAGATATTCGAGACGGTCCTGCAGTCGGGTGTCGACCACGAGTACACCTGCAACGCCATCCGCATCGTCGCCTTGCTCAGATCCGACGCCGTGCCGTCCGAGATCAACGCCCTGCTCCGGCCCGACGACCTGCCACCCGAGATCCACACCTGGGAACGGTTCGACGACTTTTACAGGCACATGACCACCGAGCACAGGTTTTTGAAACCCAAGTGGCCGGAAGAGCCGCCACTTCGCCTGACCTCACGAACCTCCGCCGCGGTCCTAGGCAGCGTCCTAGTCAGCTACGCGCGGAACGAGGGCCGCATGATCGGCTGCCTCAAGCTCTACCTGGCGCGGTTCCAGCCCCTGCGCCCCTCGCACCTAGCGGACGAGGAGTTCAGCTGGGAGGGCAAGTTCCGAGGTCCCAACGATACCGACCACATCGGGTCATGGGAGCTACAGCCCGAGGCGGCGCCATTTCCGGTCAAGGACATTGGCCCGCCGACCTGGGTCGAGGAGCAGCGCGTCCTGCGGGCGTGCTGGCGTCTGCAGGTTTTCAACGACCTCAGGGCGGCCGTCATGGACGGCCGCATCGCGGGGTGGCCGAAGGACAGACTCTGGCCAATGAAGACTAGTGAACGCGCTGCGGCGAGGCTCCTCACTATCGGAAGCGGGGATAGAGTAAAGAAGTACCGCACGATGGAACCCTGTATATTAGGCCAACAGTTCCAGCTCGAGGATGAACTCGTCTGGTCCGTAATTGACTACGACAAGGAAGCCGAACAGGTACCGGGAGCCCCAAGTCCCTTTGAGATACAGCGGGACTGGCCAGTTCCCCCTCGCAGAGCAACGTTTTGGGAAATAGGATTTTACAGCTCGGGAACCATCTTCTTCTTCCACGACGTCACCCGGGACAGGTATGACCTTGATTTAGAGGGGTGGTACTCACCGCTCCAGCATGTGCCTTGGAAGTTCTTCAGGCCACTGGGTTTCTGGATCTGGTGTGAAGAACGGATGCTTGGATACGGACTCTTGACAGATCCGTGGGACCCGCCGCCCGGGAGCGAAGACAACTGTTTTGAAAAGGACGCGGTGTTCATGGCGTGGAGGAGCGTTCTCAGCCATGAGCAGCTCGCGGAGGTGGCAAGATTGAACGAAGAATGGCGCAGAGACATAGTGGCAAGGAATTCAACTTAGTAGCCCGCAATTCTGGGCCATGGAAAAAGGAAAAGGAAAGTCCTAGAGGAAGTACACATCTTTTCAGGGATGCAAGAGGCATTTTAAACGAGTGGACGTGCTCCTAGCAACCAGAGTCCTATCATGTTTCATGGCTGTTCATATGTTCTGAAACTCAAAGGAGAAACAAAGAATAATAATTTCAACTAAAGCCAATCTAGAAATGGGGAATTATATGCATGTGCTAGTACCTCCGTCTTCCCTTCTCCTAACGCAACATCTGGTGTATAGACTCGCGCAATAGAAAGTCTAGAACTCTTGAAACTTACAGGACTAGTAAATGAACTTGGACCTGACAAGCAGTCCGCTCGCAAACATACTACGGAGATGAGCTTGGCGTTTGTGGGGAGCCCGCACATTCGCTCGCTTTCCCCCGAACAAACCTCTCCTCCTCGTAGAAGAAGGAGCGGTACAAGCAGCCAGGTCGATGGCCAATGAGCCAAACCCTTCATGCATTGCAGCCTATATGGACGTCCATGTGAGCATAGATAAACATCCAAACGCGCAAAATGAGGAAAGCTTACGATAACGTCATCATGTTGAATATATACAACTGAGGCCTGAAAATCAGTCACCGCCTTCGTCATGCCGGTTTCCTGCTCTGCCGTGAGGGTGGTGATGCCTTCATTCGCAGCTGCCTTGGCGACTGTGGCGTCAAAGTCGAACTCCTGGGTAGTGATCTTGCTGCCGCCGTCCGGGCCAACCACGTCTTCGGATCTATATTGCACAGCTTCGAGGACCGACCCCCCCGCCGTTCTTTTCCTGCTTATCGAGATAAGTCGTGACCTCGTCGATGATCAGCTTTTCGCGATCTATATGAAAAGAAATAGAACATATTAGTTTCCGGGCACGCTCCTTTGAGTAATCGCGTTTCTTTGCTGTGTTGGGCAGACAGGACTTGAGTGATTCATGGTTTTGAAGCAAAACTTGCCTTTGATGCGAACTTGTTCTCTGCAATCTCGTCAGAAATTTTGCAAACTCTATAGAAGGCGACGAGTGGATAACACGACTTATAAACTGGATATTAGGTCATTGGGTATACTTGGAGAAATCACACGTACCCATAAGTGATATATGTCAGTCCCTTCTGGACCATTGCCGATATATCCTTGCCTGCGGCCATAGCAGCTTCACGGAGGGTGCGGAACTGTGTATTAGCCTAGAACATACGGTTTTGATTAGAGATGATATTGCCCATCGTAGGGAAGATGAAGTCATCGAGAAACGGCGTCGAGTATCCAATTGTAAACTCACATGCCTGATGCCTGCAGCCCAAGCTTCTGATTGCGCGAGCTTCTCTCAAGGATGGTCCCCAATTACACTCTTAGCTAAGCATTACTCGTAGGCTATCCAGTCCATGGTGTCCGCCAAGCAGCAGGCAGAGAACGAGAAGAACGCCGAGGACAAGGCACTGAACCTGGAGATGCTCGGTATCGTCTTCGCCTTGGTCCCGTTCCTCGAAGACCTGGCGCCGGCGCTCGAGGGTCTGGACGTGGCGCTGGAGATCGTCAGCGCCGCCAGCAACACCGGCCTCGCCATCGCCGACATCGTCGCCCACCCCGAGGACGCCCCGATGGAGCTGCTCGGCGCCCTGACGGGCGGCGTCACCAAGTCGGAGGACGACATGTCCAAGCTGGCCAAGGCCCGCCGGGAGAGCATTGGCGACGACGTCAAGACCAAGATCGGTACGACGTTCAAGGCCCTGGACGACAAGATGCAGAATTCTCTCAAGGGGCGGAAATGCGCTTAATGAGGCAAATAAAGTTGGTTACAATTTGGGAAATGTACGGCATCTGGCTGATTTCTGACTCGTGGTAAGAAGTCAGGTTCGGTGTCGTATTGGGAGGGGACATGGATCTAAATATAATATTAATCGCACCGGGATGATAGTTGCCTACCAACACTTATCCTCAGACAATTGAAAGTAATAAAAAAAAGAGTTCTAATAGACCTTTCTCCTTGCTCAGACCTGTCAGTTTACCAATTCGCAATCGAACAGTATCTTCTCATAGGAAGTTTCATACCCTAGCTCGTGATCATGACTATGAGTTATATGAGTTTATCCATGGGCAACCATGAAATCGGCAAACGTTTTAGGTTAGAACTTGTTACTCACTCATAGCGCGAGTGTCGTAGAAGCGAAACCTTTCGGCATAGCTATGAAGATTAAACATTTTGTATAGTGTGAATGCGTACCAATGAAGCACAAAAATGTTCGCCTGTGGTGAGACTACGGCAATAGAAGTTATATCAGACTTGACACGGATACAACATGTATTTTAAAAAAAAAAAAAAAAAAAAAAAAAAAAAAAAAAAAAAAAAAAAAAAAAAAAAAAAAAAAAAAAAAAAAAAAAAAAAAAAAAAAAAAAAAAAAAAAAAAAAAAAAAAAAAAAAAAAAAAAAAAAAAA